>JARYGA010034426.1:0-30468 GCA_030545235.1 Helianthus tuberosus | reverse complement strand
CGAAAGTGCAAACTTGTGCACTTTTTGACACTTTTAGTCCCTGAATGACCCAAAAGTTTATTTTAGCACACCGAACCCCTCAAAGCCTATTTCTAAGCTATATAAAGGATATTTAAGGCGTGTTTAACTTATGGTCATGTTCTGGAATGTTCGTTACAGTTCAAATTGACATACTTTCGTAGTTTGTCATATTTAGTCCCTGTAAGCGAATTAACTTGATTTAGCCATACCAAAGCCTTCAAAACTTATCTCTAAGTTATGTAAAGGTTATTTAAGGTATGTTAAGCCTATGTCACTATTCCGGAGTGTTTGTTGCATTAAACTGGTTATATTTACGCATCGGTGCGCGTATAACCTTCCAGAAAGCGATTTGGAGTTTGAAATTGAACAAGAATTGATATGTGCAAATGATACACATATTTTTACAAATCCCAAGTATGAAATATAATATTTCATTGGTTTGGCATTTGTTTGATGGCCGTGGAGGCACAGGTGTTACATGTTTCTCCAATACAAAGTCACTCCAGGGCTTACACTCAATATACCTTGTATCATGATCATTCCTCCTACGCTCATGCCTTTGAATATCCATTGCAGTCTCAAAATGAGTGAAAAATTCAACAAATGTACATCTTGGATTGCAAATCTGATCAAAGAAGTAATTCTCGCTTTCACATCTTGACGTAGTACGCATAAGACCAGCCAAATCCTCTCCATGGTAATAAGCAGGAATCCAATCAAATCGAAGATCGTACATATCTTTTAACCACTCATGATTTTCCAATCCAAAAGTAGACATTATTGAATGCCACTCAGTTTCAAAATCTTCTGGAATAATAGTATCATTCCAAACAACATGAGTCATTCTTGTATTAAAATCAGTGTTTGCTGACAAAACAGGACCAACCTGAATAAAAAGTAATAAAATTATTAAACATAAAACGCAATAATTTAAAACCCAATATATTGAAAATGATAAACATAATGCATTGATGGTAAAACGCAATTGTTTTGTAATTCTATTGATAAAAATGTTTGGGGATCTTATTGTATAATACATAAAACGCAATAATAAAACAAATTAAAATTGCAGTTTGTTATATCATAAAACGCAGTTAATACCTTTGTCTTCAATTTCTCCCATATATGCCACATACATAACCTATGCCTACTTCTTGAAAGTACATCCTTAGTAGCTCTCTTCATTGCAGCATCTTGATCAGTAACAACAACTTTAGGCTCACTTCCAAAAGCATTAACAAAGCACCTTAAAAGCCATCTATAAGAATCTGCAGTCTCCGAACCAAGTAATGCACCACCAAATGTGACATTCCTAAAATGATTATCAATACCAGTAAATGGTACAAAAACCAAATCATACCTGCATAAAAAACAAATTAAAAAAGCATTAGAAAAATTAGAACAGGATATATAACGCAATAGATATATATAACGCAATAAATGAAAAAAACTTACTTGTTTGATTTATAAGTAGCATCAAAACCAAATATGTCACCAAACACTGTATAATTTGTTTTTGATTGCTCATCAGCCCAGAAAAGCCCTTTCAATCTTCTATCTTCACCAATAACATAATCACAGATGAAACCAGGACAACATTCTTTCTTCCTAATGAGACGCCTAACTACCATTTCTGCATCATACTCTCCGATGTAAAGATTCAAATCCCTTCTATAATTCTTACAATCAACTTTACTAGCACCAACTTCACCAAAACCACCATACATTGTTTTCATAATATTGAATGCTTTAACAGGTCCAATATTGATTGCAGACAATCCAGATATAAAACTTTCTTTCACATAATCGATACTTCGGGCAGCCGGCAAGAAATGAATATCTTCATCTTCAACAAAGATATGATTATGTTCTTCTTCAAAGTAGTAGATTTTAAACATATTATTGTTCTCTAATATTAATTTCACATGAGCATTGCATCCAACTCTTTTTGAACCTCTATTACGTCTAACAATCTTTTTACTATTCTCAACTGAACCAGAATCTATTTCTTTGCTAACATGAAATCCTTCTTTTGAACAGACAATATATCTTATTTTCACTAAACCACCACCATTTTTCCAAGAGGTATTTTTTCTTGCAGAAAAACCTGCAGCAAGTGCATATCTCTGATAAAACGCAAAAGCCTCATCAAATGACTTAAAAAACATTCCAACAGCAGGTGTAATGGATCCACTGACTTTAGGTTTGAAAAACTTTCTTCCACTGTTTATGCATACACGTTCCTCCCACTTGGAAATGTTATCTGAAACAATTAAAAAACTATAAAACGCAATACCTCTTACATAATAATGTTTTTAGTGATAAACCTAAAAATATGTTAATAAAAATTTAAAAATACAAACCTTTAAAGTTTATATATGAACTAATATGGATAAAAGCATAAAAAGCAATACGTTCAGTAAAACGCATCATGTGATCTGAAACACTTAACAAATAATCATAAAACGCAATACAACCTATATAATAATGTGTTTAGTGTTAAATCTCAAAATATGTTAATAATAATTTAGAAATACAGACCTTTAAGGTTTGTATATGAACTATTATGGATAAAAGCATAAAACGCAATACATTCAGTAAAACGCATCAAATGATGAACAAACAAAAATTGTACAACAATAACAGTTATAGCTTTATATTACATAAATCTTAAACTAAAAGTTTGTATGCAGATAACTTAATTAATATCATAAAACGCAACTCTTCACTAAAACGCAATAAATGATGAAGAAACAAAACAAACAAATTATGTTAAATTATACAACAATAACAATTAAACTTATGAAAAATCAAATATTAATTACAGAAACACGAATTATAAAACGTAAAACAATGAAATTCGGAAAAAATAACAAAAATTTACTCAAAATTGAAGCTAAACATACCAGCAGAGTCTGAAGAATACATTGAAGTTATCGAATTGACGAACGATACAAGATTAATGTTTGAAAAGAGGTGAATTTGCGATCGATGGCGATTTAGGGTTATAGAATCTTCAATTATGTTATGATAGTGATGAACTAAGAAAAGAGGTAACAGAATCTATAATCGAATTAGAACGAAGATATGATAATGTAAAAAGACGAAAAAGCCCACGCGTCCAAAAATTTAAAAAAAGATGATGAACGGCTAAGATTGCTTCCTATACTTCCTAGCCAAAATAAACTTCCTATTTGATCTTTTCCCTTAAAAATATATCTAATTTTTAGTGGCATATATAAAGTGTCATTAAAATGTTAAATTAATTAGATAAACACTAAATACCATTAAAAATATGTGTTAAGCAAATATGGCATACACAAAGTGCCACTAATACCAAAATTAATGGCACAAAAGTTAAATGCCATAAAAAACGTATGCCACTAAATGGCATTCTATTTGTAGTGTAGGGTTTTGGTTAAGCAAAGTATAACCAGCTCTACTTATGTGTTAATGGGTTTAAGTTAATTTTTTTTATAAGTTAATTGTTGTATAAAAGGTATGCAATTTAAATCTATTTTTATTATCTTGGTAATTTGCATTTAAATCTTCCATTTAAATCTTCTATTTTTTTTTGAACGGCCAACAAACTCAATCCCGAGCACTCTCGGGGCACCCACTGGACAAACGGAGTACTCCGAGAGTAACCCGAGTCCACCACCAATTCCGGGGAAAACCCGGTAACCCACCCGCCCGTAGGCACGACAGTGAAATTACCGGTAAAACCCGTTTGGCTCAAGGATCCAACCCAGGTTTCACTGGGTCTCCTATCATTGCCAACCAGTGCCTCACTCTGCACCAAGTGGGAGTCGAACCTGCATCTCTCAAGAGAAATGCAAGCCCTCCACCACTTGATCTAGAGATCATTGGCTTTAAATCTTCTATTGAAACAAATAGTAATAATTCCATTTATTTAATCACCGAACTCACTGACTAATGAAAATGACTTAAATGAGTTTGTATATGTATTTATTTTAATTTATACGTTTTAGTACTAATTTATGCCAGATGACAAACCAGAATAAAATGAATGGTTGTTAATAATAAAATAAAATAAAAACTTCATAAAAGAAGTGAATGAAATAGGTTAGGCCAGAGATCAGTCAATGAGGTAGTGGTGGAGTGGTTGGGAAAAGACTTGAAGTTTCTTGTGACCCAGGTTCGACTCTCACTTTCCCCATTATTTTCTGCGACATCCAGGTGAAGGGCAAGTACGGGTGGCACCGGTTCGTCTTGGATGGAAGGCGAGGTTTTACTGATTATTCCACCGTCGAGCCTTCCTTCGGGCGGGTGGATGTCGGGTTTCAGCACATCTGGGAGACCAGGGGGCTAGCGGCGGTCGAGTAGTGGCCACAGCGTCCGGTGTCATGGTGGTTGGCACATCGTTCCTTGCCGTTAAAAAAATTATATTATTATAATTAAATTAAGAGTAAATTACATGTTTTCTCCTTTATGTTTACACCAAATTGCAGGCGCTGTCTTTTAGCGCAAAAGTTGACAAGTTTTGTACTTAATGTTCTAAAATCTTGCATGTTATGTCCTTTAGCCCAAACCCAATTAGATTTTTTGGTTAAATCTGGTCACCCAAGGGGATTTTAGTCTTTTTACCTCATTTATTTAATAGTATTTAAAAAATATAACAAAATAATTTAAAATATTATTATTATTTTAACTATATATATACATAACATCCATGACCACCACCCTTCACCACCACCGCCACCCTCCACCTCCACCCTCCACCGCCACCTCCGCATAATTAAATATGAAAAAATAAATGTTTTAGTCGGAAATTGGTAGGAAATTTCCGACAACATTCCGACCAAATGTTATGTTTCGTCGGTAAGTGGTCGGAAATTTCCGACCACTTTCTGACATTCATATCCGTTTTTTGGTTTTTCAAGCTCCTAATATGTTTTTTCATTACATATTCTGTACACCTTAATTATACATGAAATGCTTTTACTTTACCAGCTTACACATATAGTTATACCCAGTCATACTGCTTGTACGCTATCGGGGCCCATTATTTAAACTAGTCGTTTACTATTGTATAACTGTGTATATATATATGTATCTGTATATATATGCCGAGACAACTACATACTAATACACACATACACATACATATAGAGACAAGAAATACATTTATAAATATAGATAAACACCTCCGCATAATTAAATATGAAAAGAATAAATGTTTTAGTCGGAAACTGGTTGGAAATTTCCGACAACTTTCCGACCAAATGTTATGTTTCGTTGGTAAGTGGTCGGAAATTTCTGACCATTTTCCGACACTCATATCCGTGTTTTTAGTTTTTCAACCGTCTAACATGGTTTTTCATTACGTATTTTGTACACCTTAGTTATACATGAAATTCTTTTACTTACCAACTTATACGTATAATTATACCCAGTCATACGGGTGTGTACGCTACCGGGACGCATTACTTAAACTAGGCTTTTATTATTGTATAAGTGCGTATATATTTACTTGTATATATATGACGAGACAACTACATACTAATACACACATACACATACATATAGAGACAAGAAATACATTTACATATATAGATATACACCTCAGCATAATTAAATATGAAAAAAGTAAATGTTTTAGTCGGAATTTGGTCGGAAATTTCCGACAACTTTCCGACCAAATGTTATGTTACGTCGGTAAGTGGTCGGAAATTCCCGACCATTTTCAGACACCCATATCCGTTTTTTTTTTTTTCAACCTCCTAACATGTTTTTTTTTTCATTACATATTCTGTACACCTTAATTATACATGAAATGCTTTTACGTTACCAACTTATACCTATAGTTATACCCAGTCATACGTGCGTGTACGCTATCAGGACCCATTACTTAAACTATGCTTTTACTATTGTATAAATGTTTATAAATGTATATGTATATGTATATATATGTCGAGACAACTACATACTAATACACACATACACATACATATAGAGATAAGAAATGCATTTTTATATATAGATATACACCTCGGCATAATTAAATATGAAAAGAATAAATGTTTTAGTCGGAAATTTCCGACAACTTTCCGACCAAATGTTATGTTTTGTCGGTAAGTGGTCAGAAATTTCCGACCATTTTCAGACACCCGTATCCGTTTTTTCGGTTTTTCAACCTCCTAACATGTTTTTTTGATTGCATATTCTGTACACCTTAATTATACATGAAATGCTTTTACTTTACCAAGTTATACCTATAGTTATACCCAGTCATACGTGTGTGTACACTATCAGGACTCATTACTTAAACTAGCCTTTTACAATTGTATAAATGTGTATATATTTATATCTATATGTATATATATGTCGAGACAACTGCATACTAATACACACATACACATACATATAGAGACAAGAAATACATTTATATATATAGATAAATCCTGGGTCCGCCATTGTGTAACTGTATATTTAATGTATTAAATAAAAACATATGAAATAATGGGTTTGTTTAAGCTCGCGAACCTATTCGAACTCGATAATTGAAGCTCGGACTCATTTATCAAACATGCTTATTTTTTATGCTTGAGCTAGAGAGCTCATTTAAGTTCGGTTGGATTCAAGATTTTAACGACCGGTTTCAAGTAGATCACAAGCCACGGTTTGGCTCATTTGCACCCCTAATTGTAGCTTTTAGTTTTACTGATTGCAATAAGAGTTAACCACTAATTATGGGACCGCGACCCAACCCGAATTAAGAATTTGTTCATTGAGTTAAGGGACAATTAAAGCACATAAAAAAGACCTCAGTAGAAAAAACATGTGTACACCACTGTTCTTGTATCTTGAATATGTTCTTATATTTATGCTTGATGAACCCACAGGAGATCAGGGTTGTCCAAGTACTTTCAAGGGAAGTCACAATCATTCACATCTTTATCAAAAGTGATGTGCTTAGAAGATCTTGCAAAGCCAGAAAACCCTTTCAACAAGAGACTGAAATCATGCAAAATTTCATCTCCCACACAATGATGCTACAAGTGCTTAGGTTTCTCAATCAAACTACCTTGTTCTTTTAGTAACCATGTTCGAAAGGGCGTTTCGCATAGAGAGTGATGGTTATGAACAACCATATTCATATTTGAGTTACAACCATTGTAATTTCTGTTTGGCTAAATTACTGGTGCCAGAGGCTGTGGATCTACTTAGCCGAGTTCAAAGTGATGGGAAAAAACGCCGAACCCGGTCACAAACGGTAAACACAAACGCGGAAGCAAACTTCGTTTGACCAAGACTTTTCCCAAACTTGAATGAACCTGTGAGGATGCAAACAAATAGGGTATACCAACTACAATCTAAGCAGCCCGAAAACAATAATAACAAGAACACCAAATTTTAGCGTGGAAAACCTCTCAAGAAAGGAGAGTAAAAACCACGGGACTACTAGAGCCGCTTCAAATCCACTATCACCAAATTAGAGCAATACAAAGTCTTCCCTAGGTCTACTAGAGGCATACAATAATCATCATACACTTGGAATCAACAACTTCAAGCATATGGAATCAAATACAAAGACAAAAGAAGGAATATCACCAAAAATCTGCTGCTGAAACAGAAGGGTGTGCAGACGGACTTCCAAAGCTGATTTGGACAAACCCACCGTTGGATAAGGTCTCCCTGATGTCAGAATGACTATGCCCAAAAATCAGAGCGATCCAACGGTTCAATCTCCGGGAAATGGACGACCTCTGCAGCTGGGTATGTTGGTGACGGAAATGCTTCTTCTTTTTGTGTGAGAGTTTTTGTGTGTTGTGAGGGTTACAAATTTTGAGGGTGTTTTCGTTGAAACCCCTGCTACTCCCTTTAACCATCTTCAAAAAAAAAACTAAATGGGCCATAAGAATAATTGGGCTAACTCATGGGCTAAAAAATAACCCAACAATTCTCCCCCTTTTTGGCCTATGAGGAAGAGTTCGCCATCCCGGCGATTGAGCAACATATCTTCAACTTCTCCCTTGCCAAAGATTTTGTCAACATATCGGAACCATTATCATCGGTATGAACTTTATTAAGTTCAAACAACTTGTCTTCAAGCGCATCTCTAATCCAATGATACTTCACATCAATATGTTTTGTTCTTTTGTGAAACATAGAATTCTTTGCAAGGTGAATAGCACTTTGATTATCACAAAGAACCACGTAGCGCCGTTGCATAAAGCCAAGCTCCTGTGTAAACCTTTTCAACCACAACAGTTCTTTGCACGCTTCTGTTGCTGCCACATACTCAGCCTCAGTGGTAGACAAAGCTACATACTTTTGCAGTCTTGACTGCCATGAGACAGCTCCCCCTGCAAAAGTCATCAAATAACCAGAAGTGGATTTCATGTTGTCTTTGTTTCCCGCCAAATCAGAATCCGTATAACCAACAAGCATTGGCTCTTCATTCCCAAATGTTATACTCAATTTGGAAGAACCACGTAGATATCTAAAGATCCACTTAACTGCTTCCCAATGCTTCTTACCTGGATTTGACAGAAACCGACTAACAACACCTACTGCATGGGCAATATCAGGTCTTGTACACACCATTGCATACATCAAGCTTCCAACCGCTGACGCGTATGGAAATTTATCCATGTCTTCAATCTCCTCCTTAGAAGAAGGGCAATCTTTATCGGTTAGTTTAAAATTGGGAGTAAGAGGCGAACTAACCGCTTTAGCTTTAGCCATGTTGAATCTGCTAAGCACCTTCTCAATGTATTGCTCTTGTGACATGTGCAACTTCTTTGAAGCTCTATCTCTAGTAATCCGAATACCAAGAATTTGTTTTGCTGGCCCCAAGTCTTTCATAGAAAACGACTTGCTCAATTCTTTCTTCAGCTGAACAATTCTCTCTGCATTCTTGCCTACAATCAACATGTCATCAACATAGAGTAATAAAATGATAAAATCATCATCACCAAACCTCTGAAAGAAAACACAGTGATCTGAAATAGTCTTTCGGTAGCCTTGCTTCCCCATAACAGACTCAAATTTCTTGTACCACTGTCTTGGTGCTTGCTTCAACCCATAAAGACTTTTCTGAAGCTTACAGACATAGTCTTCTTTACCTTTAACCTGAAAACCTTCAGGTTGCTCCATATAAATTTCCTTATCCAATTCACCGTGAAGGAAAGCTGTCTTGACATCCATTTGCTCAACCTCAAGGTCAAGACTAGCAGCCAAACCAAGAATCACCCGAATGGAACTCATCTTCACGACTGGAGAGAAAATCTCATCAAAATCAATACCCTTTCTTTGACTGAACCCTTTAACCACCAATCTGGCTTTGTACCTTGGCCGCAAGGTATGTTCTTCAGTCTTCACTTTGTAGACCCACTTGTTCTTCAGAACTTTCTTGCCTTTAGGCAACTTTACTAATTCAAAGGTATTGTTCTCATACAAGGAATTCATCTCATCTTGCATGGCTTCAACCCACTCCCTTTTGTGTTCATCTTCCATGGCCTCTTCATAACACTCGGGCTCTCCCCCGTCAGTGAGCAAGACATACTCATCAGCAGAATAATGGGTGGAAGGATGACGGTTTCTTGTAGACCGTCTAAGTGGGATAAATGTTGGCATACCTGGTACTGGTAACTCAGGATGAGGACCCTCATCTAACTCTTGTTGCTCTGGAATATCATGATTATCAGTATCGTGTTGTTCATCATGTTGAATATTGTTGGACCGTGTCGTGACCCTAAACGATCAGTTAAGGCAGTTCATCATCACGTATAAAGGTGGAATCAGAATACGTAACGTAACAACAGCTTTCCTATTCAATTCCTTTACGTTTATTGCTTTCTGAGATCGATTTGACAGAGTTCGGTTACAAATGCAATGACCTGATTTCGCTCCAATGTCCTAAATGAAGTCACACATGTGAGGTATTTATACTAAGGCTGATTTCGCTTATATGGCATGACCATATGAGCGGAATCACTTGAAACTGATTTCGCTTATATGTCAAGACCATAAAAGCGAAATCACCATGTGACTAAAGAGCGAAATCACCATGTCCCTTAAAGCGAAATCACCTATAAACTATGTTCACATAAGCGAAATTAACTTTATAAACTCTAATCTTGACTTTCAAGCTCCTATCTTGACTTTCTTGACTTAAGACTTGATGTAGATGAAGTCAACAGACATTCTGTGCATCAACAAATATCATCTTCATTATGCGGCTCAGAGTGCTGTGGAGGAACTGGATCCAAATCAGTAAGATCATCAGTATGTTGAGGAACTATCTTTCTCTTCTCAATATCTTTCAAACTTTGATCTTCAATAAAATCAGCATCGAAACTTCTTATGAGTTTCTTCGAGATTGGATCATAAAACCTGTGTCCAAACTCATCTCCCCCATAACCAACGAATATACATGGCTTGGTCTTTACATCAAGCTTTGTTCTTTCATCTTTGGGAATATGCACAAAAGCCTTGCATCCAAAGACCCGCAAATCATCGTATGAAACATCTTTGCCGCTCCAAACCCTGTCAGGAACATCAAAAGACAAAGGAACACAAGGAGTACGATTAATAACATTTACTGCGGTGTTCAAAGCTTCACCCCAAAAGGAATTAGGCAACCCTGCATGTGACAACAAACATCTAACCCTTTCAGCCAATGTTCTATTCATCCGCTCTGCTAAACCATTCAACTGTGGTGTCTTTGGAGGAGTCTTTTGGTGCCGAATACCTTTCTCTCTACAATAAGCATCAAAAGGACCAATGTACTCACCTCCATTATCTGTTCGAATACACTTGAGCTTCTTCTCAGTTTGTCTCTCAACTAAGGCATGAAACTGCTTAAACACATCTAATACATGATCTTTAGACTTCAAAGTATAGGCCTAAACTTTTCTCGAATGATCATCGATAAAAGTGACAAAATATAAGCAGCCCCCAAGTGTTCTAGTCTTCATAGGACCACAAACATCTGAATGCACCAAATCCAGTATATTGTTTCTTCTATGAGGAGGGTGACTTTTGAAAGAAACTCTTTTCTGCTTACCTGCCAGACAATGAGAACACTTCTTCAAATGAACATCGTGCAAATCGGGCAAGGCATTCTTCTTTAACAAAATAGACATCCCTTTTTCACTCATGTGAGCAAGTCTCCTATGCCACAAGTCGGTCATATCGGCATTCACTAACAGATTGACCGAGTCTTTGGAGATCTTCGGATGTGTTCTGTATAACTTTGAACTTCTTTTACCTCTTGCCACAATCAAAGAACCACGAGTGAGTTTCCAAATACCATCACCAAAGGTACTATGGTAACCATCATCATCAAGTAAACCTGCGGAGATCAAATTAAGTCTAATATCTGGAACATGTTTTACATTGTGTAAAACCAACTCCATCCCAGTGTCAAACTTCAAGCAAACATCCCCAACACCTACAACCTTTGATAGCCCGTTATTACCCATCTTAACAACCCCAAAATCACCAGGTGTGTAAGATGAATAAAATTCCCTTTGTGATGTCACATGACACGTAGCACCACTGTCAACAACCCAACTCGAATCATCACGTGCAATGTTCACCATATCATAATCACAACAAATGAAGAACTCTTCGGTAGCAGTATTAACTTCAGCTGTGTCATTGCCACCATCATCTTTCTTATGATTGTTCTTTTGATTGTTGTAATTAGCCTTCTTTTTCTCCCTTTTTAATTGTCTGCAGAATTTAATTGTGTGCCCTTCCTACCACAATGATGACACTCATAATCAGCAAACTTACCTCTAGACTTACTACGATGCTTCTCTTTGTTACTCGGACCTCTACTTTGACCTCTCCCCCTGCTCTCTGTGGCCAAGACATCTGATTGTGAAGAGGAACCTTGTGATTTTCTTCTCATCTCTTCATTTAAAATACTACCTTTAGCCATTTCCATAGTAATAATACCATTTGCTGCAGAGTTGGACAATGATGTCCTAAAAGTCTCCCAATAATCCGGTAAAGTACCAAGAAGCCATAAGCCTTGTACCTCGTCTTCAAACTTGATACCCATTCCTGCAAGCTGATTAATAATACCCTGAAAAACATTCAAGTGATCAGTAACAGGAGTTCCATCATTGTACTTCAAGTTAATCAACTGTTTAATCAAGAACAGTTTATTGTTTCCGGTCTTCCGAGCATACAATTCCTCAAGCTTGTTCCACAAAGTACGAGCGTGAGTCTCCCCGCTAATATGGTTCAAAACATTATCATCAACCCACTGGCGAATATAACCACAAACCTTTCTGTGCAATATATTCCACTCTTCATCTGTTTTATCACCCGGTTTGTCGGTATTAAAAACAGGCATATAATAATCCTTAACATAAAGGAGATCTTCCATCTTGCCTTTCCAAACATGATAATTGGAACCATTCAAATTCACAATCCTACTTGTATTAGCTTCCATCGTTCAATCAAGTTTCAACCCAATAACAAGAGCCAATGGCTCTGATACCACTATGATGGGAAAAAACGTCGAACCCAGTCACAAACGGTAAACACAAACGCGGAAGCAAACTTCGTTTGACCAAGACTTTTCCCAAACTTGAATGAACCTGTAAGGATGCAAACAAATAGGGTATACCAACTACAATCTAAGCAGCCCGAAAACAATAATAACAAGAACACCAAATTTTAGCGTGGAAAACCTCTCAAGAAAGGAGAGTAAAAACCACGGGACTACTAGAGCCGCTTCAAATCCACTATCACCAAATTAGAGCAATACAAAGTCTTCCCTAGGTCTACTAGAGGCATACAATAATCATCATACACTTGGAATCAACAACTTCAAGCATATGGAATCAAATACAAAGACAAAAGAAGGAATATCACCAAAAATCTGCTGCTGAAACAGAAGGGTGTGCAGACGGACTTCCAGAGCTGATTTGGACAAACCCACCGTTGGATAAGGTCTCCCTGATGTCAGAATGACTGTGCCCAAAAATCAGAGCGATCCAACGGTTCAATCTCCGGGAAATGGACGACCTCTGCAGCTGGGTATGTTGGTGACGGAAATGCTTCTTCTTTTTGTGTGAGAGTTTTTGTGTGTTGTGAGGGTTACAAATTTTGAGGGTGTTTTCGTTGAAACCCCTGCTACTCCCTTTAACCATCTTCAAAAAAAAACTAAATGGGCCATAAGAATAATTGGGCTAACTCATCGGCTAAAAAATAACCCAACACAAAGGGTCACGCATAGTAATATTATGACCACGAGATCTATGGACGTAATTTTTAAAAGACTTAGTTTTGCTATTCTAAAATGGGTAGCGGCGCAGCTTGTTGCCCGTTTACCATCTATCTCGATGTAATTGAACTGTTAACTTTAAAATAATCGACACTCGAATCATGAATTCTTATAGCAGTTTACATAAGTTGATGGTCATGAACAACCATATTCATATTTGTCACTCTATTAAATATAGTATATATGACACAAAAAGAAAATCTTTTGAAAGGCAAAACTCTTAGCTTTTATTTTGTACATTCAATACAAGAAACATGGTCAGTCTCGTGGAACATACACTACCTTTAACATAAACGACTCCGTTCCCAAACGCTTTGACCATGAGTAGAGGAGAGAGAGCGACGGTAGTGGAAGCCATTTGAAGAAACCAACCTTCCATCTCTTATAAATGGTGGAACGCAGATTATAAGTGACAAATCCTTTACACGCGTCATTTAGATCTGACCATCCCCATCATCCGAATTCCCCAGACCGTCCATTTCCACCCATCAAACACTTCTACAGTCACTTTTGAATTTTGTCAAACCCAAGCAACGTAATACTGTTCATTCATTTACATATTAAGAGGCAGGTTATTCTACAAATTGTCTTAATATACATTAAGTACCAGATATAGTATCAACATGCGATTTTTTTTTAACATACAATTTTGATTATTTTTAACATGCGAATTTAAAATTTTATTAACTTGCGAACTTTTTCTTTATAACATGCGATATTTGGTTTTTTACAATATGCGAGATTTCGTTTCTGGGGTTATAACGTGCGAACTTGCCATAGCGTACGCTCGTACGTTAATCCATTTTGTACGATACACTTTTCTACATATTTATATATATATACACACACACATATAGAGTAAATTACTTAATCCAAAATAAAAAAATTTAACACTCTGAGTCCCTAACCAATCATTTTATAACGATTTGAGTCCAATTTTTTAACACTTGTACTTTTGCTTTTGGACTCAAGTGCTTAAAACCACTAAAACACAAAGACCCAAAACGTTATAAAATGAGCAATTAGGGGCTCAGAGCGTTAAACTTTTTTTATTTTGGACTCAAATGGTTAGAACCACTAAAACACAGGAACTCAAAAAGTAATTTACTCATATATATATATATATATATATATATTAATATTATACGATAATTTATATAAATAAATGAATTGTTTAGAAAATTAATTGATTGGTGTTAAACCATGTGTAGTCATAAAGCCCTTTGAGGGCGTTATGCGACAAGTGGTGAAACACGTCATAGAAGGGTTTTATGGGGCGTTATATCACAAGTGGGTGTAGTAATAAAGCTCCTAACTCATCAATACTCAATTATTAATTTTCAATTTTTTTATAATTAATTTCAAACTTTATAAAGCAAAAACCATTTCATTAAATTAAAAAAAAACATTACACTAAAATTTAAAAAAAAACATTACAATAAAATAAAATAAAAAACTCAAAGATAATATTTTTTTTTATTCGCTCATTTTGCTGTAACGCCATCTTAACGCTTTTCCGGTTAGGTGGTCGTGCGGTTTCGAGTAGAATTCAAAGTCATAAGCCCATTGTCTATCCCGCATAATCTCGGTTCTCTTTCATATGTTTAGTCCCTAGTTCGTATATGTCTTGAAGGCGTCGTTTTATCTTCAAAAATGCATTAGTCATGTCGGATCCCATCGACGATGACTCGGGCCTTCTTGATCTTGCACCGCTTCTTCTTCTAGCGGGTCGTGGTAGAACTTCCGCCGGCTCTTCCTCCGGATGTTTGGATCTGAGTTTTTTTTTTATTGTGTTCGTTTGATTAATATGATGATGAAATAGAATTAAGTGCAGCGGAATTAAGTGAAACAAACTTTCAACACACAATCAATGAGAGAAATAGTTTTAGCAAACATGTTTAACTTGAAATCGAATGATTGTATTTATTACAATTATCAATAACAATGCATGCATGCACTAATCTCCCCCTCAGCCCGAGCTCACTACGATTGTTCATACAGAATGACTTGGTGATGAAGAGAACTAATAGAACAGTACAGGGTACTGTTCTATTTATAGTACAGAACAAACCACTGAGCATCTTTGGCTGACGTCACCATGAAAGTGACATCTAACCTCCTAATAACCTCTAACAACTGTTCTATACAAACACTGCTGTCTAAACTACTGACTGCAAATATAATACAATGAATAAAGTAAACTACTGCTTCTTCATTCCACTGCTATAGCTCCAGCAGTGCTTTGTGTCTTCAGCAGTACTTGAACCATATCAGTAGATTGAGCATCAATGCTTTATCTTCAACAGTCTTTAGGGATCAGCAGCGGTTGTGAAGGGCAGTGCTTTAAGTCATCAGATGTTAGGGCCACTTTCAAGGGGAAAGATTATGTACAAAGAACTGCTTATTCTGGATCCACTGATCTGATCCAGTTTTGGCTTTATCAACTGTTCCTTTGTAGGGTTCAATCCCAACAATCTCCCCCTGGAACAGATGATGCCAAAACCCTTCATTATTTTGGATCTTTATTACCTCAACAGGAGTTCCCTAACTTGACCTTTGAATTGTAATTCAAAGTCCATGGAATCCACATCATCCTCATCCCTGCACAGTGTAAGCTCAAGGAGATCTTGTAAATCTTCAACACCCAGGCCAAGAGCTTCTTCCCTTGATATATGCTTCACTTCACCATTGGATTTGAGCAGAGTCAATACGTGGGTCTTTTGATCAGACTTCCACTTTAGTATTTTTGAATCCATTGGGTTTCTTGGGAGAGTTTTTATTGTTGATGAGTTTGGAGATGGAGGCCTGGTGATGACAACTTTGGCAAGGTCTTGAGATTATGTCAAGTCTTGTTTTTCTGCCAACAGTGTCTGAAGAACCATTTTCATGACGTATTCCTCTTGAGCCTTGTCTTCTTTAGTTTCTGCATCCATCTGCTTTTGTTTCCTTCTTTGATAAAGGATGGCAGTAGGTGGAGCAGTGAATCTTCTAATGGGCAACTTCTGTTTGAGTGGAACCACAGCTTCAGGATATTCAGGCTTTTTGGGAGCAGTGGGATCTTTCTTTCTTAACTCTTCCAACCTTTTATAGGTATCTAACACTTTTACCTCTGACCACCTTGTAACCTGGTTCCTTGACCCATAATCAGCAGCTATGAGCTCTTCTTTCATTCTTTTCAACTTCAAAGTCCTTTCTGGCACATTCTTTTTGTAATTGGCCCAGACTGGAGGAGTTTGCTTAACTTTGTCTTCAATCATCTTTTGAATTCTGGCAATCTCCTCCTTAAGTTCACTAATGGTCCATTCTTTATACTGATGCTTTTCTGCCCTGTATTTCTTGTAAGGCATGATGTATTCTATGTAGTCTTGTCTCATACTTTCATCATCTTTTTCTGATAATTTATGACAAAGATCTTTTGAGAACTGCTCTAAGGTTTTGACTTTGGTGAGCAGGTATTGCAAATTCCTTTGAATTTATTTGTCAGACTTTCCCTTTGTGTCTCTTTGGGATATATCCTCTGCTTGTTTGACCTTTAATTTCAAATATTCTTCTATGTTTCTTGGCAAAGGATAGCCTTGGAGAGATGGGAGTTTCCTTTTTGCAGGGTCATCTTCAGAGTAGAAGGATTTGATCTCCTCCCTAACTGCTGGAAGATCTAATGGATATTGTACTCCCACAAGGACTAGGGCAGTGTTAGGATTCTGGGCTTAAACTGGAGAGATTGGAACAGGGTTTGGAATAATGGCTAGGGTCAGAGGTTGTGAAGATGTTGGAGGTGGGGAAGTGTCATCTTCCAGTACAATGTTTGTAACCCTTCTCCTTTTGTGCTTTGGAGAGATTGGTGATGTGTTTCTGGTTTGAATGGTGGTGTTAGAAGTGATGGGTGACTGACTAACAGCTGTAGAAACAACTGGTGTTTCAACCATTGTTGTCACTACAACAGTTGATGTGTCATCTGTTATCTTCTGCTTTTTGGCAGGTGGGTTTTGTGATGGTGGTGTTGTTTTTGGTATGACAGTGGTTGATGAAGTGGTGATGGCAGTGGTTGGGATAACATTTGTTGAAACCACTGAAGTACCAAAAACAGTTGATACAACAGGTGTCTTAACATCTGTTGGTTTGGTGGTTTGATGTGAGGAACTTTTAGGGATTTGAGAAGTATGTTTGGTGGTTTTGGAAGGTGTGGTTTTGGGTTGGCTAACCTTTCTGGTAGGCCTTCTTCTTTTGGTTGTAGAATTACCTTGCTCTTCCTTTTCTATCATAACTTTCTTCTCCTGTTCAAACCTTTTTGACCCTTTTATTTCCATAGACTCTTTCATGTTTGCTTTTAGTTCAGCAAATGCATTTTGAGTCACATCAACCTTCTTGGAACCATCTGGCCTTGGAATTTCTACCACAAGTTTAGACCTTGGATCTGGTGGCATATGTAAACCTTTTTTACCCTTCTTTCCTTTCTCCCCCCTTTTGGCATCATCAGGGTTTTCAACATAAATGATTGTAGGAGGATAAGTGCCATTGGTTTGAAGTAAATGGGCCTTGATTGCCTTGATATCAGCTTGTGTATCTTTGTACCTAGCTTCCATGACATTTCTGAACATTTGAAGTTGAACATCATGTTGTTGATCAGCATACTGTCTCTGTTTGTGAAGCATAGGTTGAAACATGTTCCAAAGCTTAGTGGGGGAATGAGCAGATGTTGCAGCAGTGGGTGTAGCCTTTTGAGATTGTAACAACTGTTGCAGCATATTTTTGATATCTGCAACAGATGTTTTAATTTTATCAACCCTCTCCGTCAATTCTTTGTATTTTAAACCATCACCCAAATGAATGGGATCATCTGATTTCCCATTAGCAGTGGTTATATCAGTAGTTGACTTAGGGAAAGTTTCCCAAAAGTCATCCACTGATGCCCCTTTTTCTTGGTACTGGGGACTTCTTTTCTCAGCAGAGGTTACCTTAGTAAACACAAAAGTTGATATTGGAAATATACTAGTCGTCACCTTGGTTCCCAAAGAGGAAATTGCCTTCAAGGGAGTCTTACTGATGAAACTACTGGCCAGGTGTAAATCGGTGGATTCAACACCTGTAGTAGCTGCTCCACTTGAACTACTGACATGAATTACTTGTAATTCCTGCAGTGTAGCCTCCTCAGTTGTTGGTGGGTTAGCAAGGATAGAGGAACCAGACTCAGTCACTTGTTGAGGTATATTCTCATTGATAGGTGGTTGAGAAGAACTGATTTGTGTCTGGTCCATATCAAGTGCATCCAACAAAGGTATGATTGAAGGTGGGATTTGTGCAGTGAGGATTGGGGTAGAAAGAGAATTTGCCCCGGGAGCAGGGTTGTGGAAGATAGATTCAAGTGAATCCATTGCTTCATAATGTGGTGTCCCTATGGATACAACCTGATCCTTTTGAGAGGATGCAGGAGGAGTTTTAGGCTCAGGTTGAGATCTTTCTTCCATCTGCTGTGAGGAAGCAGCAGCAGTGGTTATTGGTGACTTTTGTGTTGTCACAAGTATTATCTCTGGGATCTCATCTTCCAGAGTTACTTTTTTGGAAGGTTTGGGGGGCTTTTGGGATTTTTTTTTTCTGTTTGGGCCTTTTGGTAATTTTTGGTGTGGGTTTCACAGCAGGGGTTGTGCTGCTGTGATCACCAGGAGCAGTGGGCTCAATAGCAGGGACCTGAGGAGCAGTTGTTTCTTCTAAATTCTGCTCAGGTTCCTCTGTTTGTGTTTTTGAAGGTTTTGACAGCCTTGTGAAGGTTTCAGAAGATAGACTATTTATTTGAAAAGGATTTCCTTGGATAAGCACGTGTGCATTATCCTTTGAAAATTTATTTTGTAAATTAAAACTTAAAAACCTTGGAAATACTAAAAATGGTTTTTTATTATCTTTGATATTATTAATATTTTTTACCATATCATTGAAAATCTCATGGGAATAGTTAAAATCACTTTCAGACATTACAGCATAGCCCAGGTATTGGATTTTCAATGGTATTTCATTGAAGGCTGTTGTTTTATTTGAAACACACATGAGGAGGGTATGGAATAAAAATCTCATGGCAGGTGGAAAACTGCCCTTTTGCATAGTAACTTTTTTCATTTCTTCTTCATACCCCCTCTCAATGAAATCAATTTGATAATCAGCCTTTGGGAAAGAAGTTTTACCTGTAAGATCATTCATTTCAAAAACCTCTGAAATGGTTTGAGGTGTGACAGTAACCGGAATTCCCCTTATGGTTAAAGTAATAGCCAAGGGCTTTTTGTCCTTGACCTCAAGCTTTGTATTTTTCCAGAATTCACGTTGGGTATCCAGGTAGATAGGTGCATTACATGTCAATAAAGTTTTGTACTTTGAAGACGAGAGTGCATCAATCACAGAGTGAAAGGTTGTGTTTTGACTTGGTTTTTCAAGTATACACAGGTAGTTATCTCAAACTCTGCCGTCGTGAGTTTTCTGAACTCTTCACACATTTTAGAACATGTGCTTCCAAAAATGATGTCATCCACATAAATCTGGACAATCGTCAAGTCTTTCCCTCTCCATTTTAAAAATAGTGTTTGTCAATTTTGCCTCTTGTGAAACCAATAGAGAGAAAAAAGGTGGAAAGAGTTTCATACCAGGCTCTAGGTGCTTGTTTCAGGCCATACAAAGCTTTATTTAGCTTGTAGACATGATTTGGATTAAATGGATCCTCAAAACCTGGAGGTTGACAAACATATACCTCTTCTTGTATCTTACCATAGAGGAATGCACATTTAGGTGGTGTTTGTTTTTTGGCCAGAAGCACTTCTGGCCACTTATGTCTGCGCAGCGCAGACGCACGCAGACGTTTGGATGCTGTAGCTTGTTTGTTTTCTCACAGACCTTTCATTAAAAAAGGTCTGCGAGACCTCTTCACCACACAGACATTCACCCATGTCTTCTTGGCACATACCTCTACCTCTTCTTGGCACAGACTTCTTCTTCTTCCATACCTCCACCACCACATCTCCGCCACCACCGCCACCACCATCAAAAACCCCCAAATCGGAGATCATCAAAAAACCCCAAATCGAACCCCAAATCGGAGATCATCAAAAAACCCCAAATCGGAGAGGGAGCGGTGGGTGGTTATGGTTGTGGTGGTAGATGAAGGCAGACGGGGTGGGTGGTTGTGGTTGTTCTTGGCGGTAGATGAGGCCGAGGAGAGAGAGACGGTGGTGACGGTGGTGTAGTGGTGACGGTGGTGGTGGTGGGTTTGCGGTGGTATAGTGGTGACGGTGGTGCTTGGTGGTGGTGATGAAGGCAGAGAGAGGGATCGAGGGAGGAGAGAAATCTGTGGAGGAGTGTGTTGTGTGTGTGTGTGAGAAGTGGTTTATGTATAATAAAAAAACAAACCCTCTTCTCCTTGCACATTGCAGACATTTGGTCCACCTCTTCTCCTGCAGATGCCTGCAGATGTGGTCCGCAGACTGCAGACCTTTTCCTGCAGAAAAAACAAACACCACCTTTATATCCATTTGAAACACCTTTATGTTGTGGTTGACAGCAAAGGCCAGGAATAATCTGATAGCTTCCAATCTTGCTACAGGGGAAAAAGTTTCATCATAGTAAATGCCCTCTTCCTGTCTGAACCCTTGAACCACTAGCCTTGCTTTATTCTTGACAACAATACCCCTTTCATCAGTTTTATTTTTGAAGACCCACTTTGTGCCAATAGGACTCACACCCTCTGGCAGTGGTACAAGCTCCCATACTTGTTGTCTTTTAAACTGTTGGAGCTCCTCTTGCAGGGCTTCTACCCAACTGTTGTCTTTTAGTGCCTCTTAGTACTTGACTGGTTGATGGAGTGATAGAAAGCCAGCAAAAAGACAGATGTTTTGGGATTGGCTTCTTGTGAGCACCCCTTCACTGATGTTGCCAATGATTTGGTCAGGTGGATGAGACTTCAAGAAGATTAAATCTTCTTTGTATGGAACAATGGCATTTAAGGGTGAGGGCTGCAGATGGGAATCATCTGAGCTAACCACTGTTGGTGACTTTGATGATCCAACAGGGTCTTGAAATGGAGGTGGAGGAATAGGAGGAAGTGATGTGGAAACATGTTGATTTTTATCCATTGTTTGAGGATTTTTATCAACAGTGTTTGAGGATGTGGAAGCAGGGGTTAAAGGGCTACTTTGGTCAACAACTGTTGAGGTAGTAGTGGATGAGCTTTGACAGCTGTTTTGAACATCTGCTACTCTAGCAATGGATGCAGACTTTTGTTGTGGAATGATGATTTCATATCCATTGTCTGATGGAGGATTTTGAGATGGACCTGCACTGTTAGTCTTGATAGAAACATTTTCAAAAGTAAATTTATCAAGATCAAATAGCTCTGCAGGATTTGCAGGGATTTTCATTGAAGAGAGTTCATTGAACTTCACATTCAAAGTCTCTTCCACTGTCTTAGTCCTAGTGTTAAACATTTTGTAGGCCTTAGCAGTGGTTGAGTATCCCAAATGATAACCACAATCAATTTTGGCTGCAAACTTTGAAATGGAATCTTTTAAGTTTAAAATAAAGCATGAGCAGCCAAAAACTTTGAAGTATGAGATCAGTGGTTTGATTTTATACAGAATTTCATGGGCAGTCTTTTCATGCCTAGGGTTTATTAAAACTCTTTTCTGGACATAGCAGGCAGTGTTTACAGCCTCTGCCCAGAAAGTTAATGGCAAACCTGAATCAGCAAGCATGGTCCTGGCAGGCTCAATCAATGTTCTGTTCTTTCTCTCAACAACCCCATTTTGTTCTGGTGTCCTTGGAATGCTGTACTACCTTACAATTCCTTTTGACACAGAAAACTCATCCAACTCCCTATTTCTGAATTCTGTGCTATTGTCACTCCTGAAGAATTTTACTGGCAAGTCAAACTGCTTTTCAACCTATTTGACAAAGTCTTGTAGAATGCCTGTAGTCTCATCTTTGGAATGTAAGAAATAAGTCCATGTAAACCTAGAAAAGTCATCTACAATTACCAAACAATATCTTTTCTTTTTAAGACTCATGACTTGTACTGGGCCAAACAGATCCATGTGAAGCATTTGCAAGCACTTGGTTGTTTTGGACTCTTCAATGGACTTAAATGAGCTTTTATGCTGTTTTCCTTTTAAGCAGGAAACACAATGCTCAGGACAGGTGAACATTTTTTTTTTGTGGAAGACCTCTTACAAGGCCCTGTTTTGACAAAGCAGTGATTCTCTTGAGATTTGTGTGCCCCAATCTTCTGTGTCATAGTTCTGTCTCTTTGTTAGAGGCAGCTGAGAACAGACATGCATTAGTTATGGGGCTCTCTTTTGACAGATTAACTACATAAACATTGCCACTTCTTTGAGCAACAAGTTTGATTTTTCCATTTTTTATTATTACTTCAATCTTTTTAACCATTTCTGGTCCAACAATCCTACAACACTCCTTAGTAAAAAATGATCCATAACCTTTGTCACTCATTTGAGAGACACTAAGGAGGTTGAATTTTAGATTGTCTATCAGATTGACATTTTCAAACCTAACATTTCCAGACTGTACTGTACCAGAACTCATCACCTTCCCTTTACTATTATTACCAAAAGATATATCACCCCCTCCATGAGTTTTGAATTCTTTGAGTAGGGCTCTACATCCAGTCATGTGCCTGGAGCCTCCACTATCTACATACCAAAGACTATCTAAGCATGGAGAAGCTCCCTTAGTTGCAGCCATCATGGCACAATCACAGATATGTTCACTTTCTTCTTGAATTTTCTCTTCTTTTTCACCTTGTTTCTTCTCCTCTTCTTCAGACCAGGGGTCAAACAGTGGTTCCAATAGGGGTTCTGAATTTTCTCCCAACAATATTTCACCAGCAACAACAGTAACCACTGCTTCAACAATTATATCCACTGTTTCTTCATTTAACTGTCCTTCTTCAGTTTCAAGTCCTTCTGGTATAGAATCCAATGCTACAAAACAAAAATCATCACTAGAAGCATCATTTTTAGCATAGAGTGCAAAGTTTTCATCTCCTAACTCTTCAGGTAAGCTACTCCAGTCAACAAAGCCTTGGGTGAAAAAGCTTTGCTGATCTGGTTGAGCCACTGCTGGTGCAGCTTGTTGAAGTGCAACTTGTTGCACCTGAACCTGAGGAGCTGGGGCCTGGACATACTATATCTGAGGAACAGTGGTTTGGACACAGTGAACAGGAACAGGGGTTGCAGGGTGTGCATAGTGAGCAGTGTTTACATGAGCAGCAGGGGCATATTGGGCATAATGCACAGTGTTTTGGTTATTTTGTGGTCTAGGGTTAGAGCCAGGATGTGTAATGATTGGTCCACTGGTTTGACTCCTACACTCTCTAGCAAAATGACCTAACCTATTACACTTGTAGCATTTTATCTTAGATTTATCCAACCCTACTTTTAGATTCCCATGTAACCCTAGAAATTTTCTCCCTGTCCTTTTGTAAAACTTGCAGGTTCTAACACTCAACAGTGCAAGTTGGTGCAATATGTCCATTTCCTCTAAATCAGTTGGATCAAAATGCTGCAGATCATTGAGTTCAAAAGATAGATTATCAGAAATCTGGTTTTCACTACTAGCTGTAAAAGCATAGTTGTTTGAGTAAGAATCAGAGTTATTAAAAGCTTTACCAGCAGTTATGTCAATATAATGATCATAACTCTGATCCTTACTACTACCAGATTCCTCTTGACCCAGAAGTGTTGTGCTACCAAATGTATAGTCATCAGCAACCTTCCCTGACTCTTGTAACTTCTTTTTCTGGTTCAACTCCCTTTCATAGGTAAGGAGTCTACCATGAAGTTGAGTCAGTGTTAGATCTTTGAACCCAACAGAGTTTCTGGTTACAAAAGCAATTGTGTCCCATTTTTCAGGAAGTGACCTTAAAAACCTGCTGTTTAGAGTTGATTTAGCAAATTCAGTTTTAACAAGTTTAAGTTCACTTATGAGACAACTAAAACGCTCAAACTATTGTGTTAATGATTCACCCTTAATGTGACAAAACGTTTCATACTGTTGATTCAAAACTTCCCTGTTATTTTCAATTACTTCTTCAGTCCCCCCAAACTGTTCCTTAAGTGCATCCCACAATTCCTTGGCACTGTTACAGTGTAACAGCCCAACATAGATCTCATTTGGTAGTGCTGATGCAACGATGCTAAGTGCCTTGGCATCTAGTTCAATTTTCTGAAAATCCTGATCAATATACTTTTCAATTTTCTTAGGTTCAAAAACTTTTGGATTCTCAGCACTCGGCACCATTGGAACATGTGGTCCAAAGACAACCGACTTCCAACATCTGGTATTTTGTTGAGCTAGGATGTGACCCATCCTTCGCTCCCAGATGTTGTATTCAGATCTAACCAACATTGGTGGTTTGAAGAGTGAACCAATGTTATTGGTGTTATCCTGTGATTGTGACGTCATTCGGTTTTTTTTCAGGCACTGAATAATCAACTTTGTACGTGATTATACCGTACTCTGTTTTACAACTAAACCGAACAATCTAAAGTGTCAACGAAATTGAGCTGAAATTTTTAGGTCAAAATGATTGTTAAATCAAATTTGAATGTCCGAGCTCTGATACCAATTGTTAGGATCTGAGTTTCTTTTTATTGTGTTCGTTTGATTAATATGAAGATGAAACATAATTAAGTGCAGCGGAATTAAATGAAACAAACTTTTAACACACAATCAATGAGAGAAATAGTTTTAGCAAACATGTTTAACTTGAAATCGAATGATTGCATTTATTACAATTATCAATAACAATGCATGTATGCACTAATCTCCCCCTCAGCCTGAGCTCACTATGATTGTTCGTACATAATGACTTGGTGATGAAGAGAGCTAATAGAACAGTACAGGATACTGTTCTATTTATAGTACAGAACAAACCACTGAGCATCTTTGGCTGACGTCACCATGAAAGTGACATCTAACCTCCTAACAACCTCTAACAACTGTTCTATACAAACATTGCTGTCTAAACTACTTATTACAAATACAATACAATGAATAAAGTAAACTACTGCTTCTTCATTCCACTGCTATAGCTCCAGCAGTGCTTTGTGTCTTCAGCAGTACTTGAACCATATCAGTAGATTGAGCATCAGTGCTTTATCTTCAACAGTCTTTAGGGATCAGCAGCGGTTGTGAAGAACAGTGCTTTAAGTCATCAGATGTTAGGGTCACTTTCAAGGGGAAAGATTAAGTACAAACAACTGCTTATTCTGGATCCACTGATCTGATCCAGTTTTGGCTTTATCAACTGTTCCTTTGTAGGGTTCAATCCCAACACCAGAATATCATCGTTTACGTCCGTGTTTCGAGCGTCAGACGTTGGTGTTTCGGGTTCACTCGACTCGTTGGTTTTTTATCTCTTTGACGGCCTTTTGTTTGCCGACCGACCCGAATGAGTTCCTACCGTAGGGACGTTGGCCCATTTGGGGCTATTACGAAGAATTTGCCAACACTTCAAGTATGGGAAATTACCTTGAGTGGCTTGATACTCGATTAAGGCGGCTTGTGTAATGTCCTCGTCGTTTTGGCCACTTTTCCATCGTTTTTTACCCGTTGGTAAACGGATTGAAAATTTGTACACTTCTTATTGATATTGGTTCACTTACCCGATATTGAACCCGGTAGCCGGTAGGTATCTCCCCTACCCATGAACCCGAAAAAAGCTCGCGGATTTGGTTCCAAAAGACGGTTTTATTTTGGTTGTTTGCTACAAAAAAAAGTAAACAAATAATTAATATAAAAAAATAAAAATAAAAATTTATACAAAAATATTACCTATTTCGGGATCCTCCGACACGTCAAGCGAAGATCGGGTTAATGCGTACTCCTCATCATCCTCCCATGGTTGCACGGTTTTTTTTCGTTCGGGTATCGGTTTTCTTTTCATGGGGCATTTTGTTGCCTTTTTCCGTCTCCTCTACTTCCGGTTGTGTACCCGGAACGACGTCGGGCTCACCTAGTGGCGAGCCAAAAGCTTGTGCTGAGCCGAAGGCTTGAGACGACCCGGTTTGGTTCGGCTTCCAACCATATAGATTTGGGTCCCATGAGAGTGGTTGGTTCAATGGGTTCATGAACCCGGTTTGATGTTGATTGTAATCGACAAAACTAGATCCGTAGGGGGTGGGTCGAGTTGGAACCGGAGAAACGGGACGACTAGGATTGCTCGTTTGGTTCTTGTCCGCACTAGAACGCGGAGGAATAAAACCGCGGTTGAAGGGATGCATTGTATAAAAATTCTAGATTTTTATAAAAAAAAGGTAAAGAGAAGATGGTTTGAGAGTGTGTTGAGTGTGTTGGATTTTATAAAAATAGGAGAGATGGGGATTTATTTATAGGAGAGATGGATTTTAAAAATATTTTTTTTTAAATTTATGACCGTTTCAAACGCTCAAATTTTGAAAACCAAAACCCTTCATGTCTCTATGAGAATCACATGAACACAAAAATTAACCCCCATAGCGCCCGCCATAGTGGTGTTGAGCGGCGCTATGGGGCGGCATACTTGAATCCGACGTTATATCCCGGACCACTACAGGTGGCCTTAGGGTGAATGGAGTGGTGACCTTATGGGAAGAGGTAAACTTTTCACCCACTCAATCATCCATTATCATGCCAACTCCCATCTCTAGGTCCACTCTTGCCCAAAAACATAAGGGGTGGTCACCTCTCTTGGGTAGAGGTAAACTATTTTTTTTTATAAATTAGTAATAACAAATAAAACATATTTTTAACAAAATAAAAGTACAATAAATAAAAAAAAACATTACACTAAATTAAAATTGATTAAAATTACATTTAATTAAAATAAATTAAACTAAATAAAATTACTACTCTTCGTCGGATTCCACCAATAGCTGGGGTAAATCTAGTCTTCCGAGATGCTCAACGAGATCATGTTTTAGTCTCCAATGCGTATCTTCATCCATAAGCTCGTTTAACACACTGTCATCGAGAGCGGGTTCAACTGGAGGATCCTGAATGTGTATTGGTACTATCACGTTTCCGTCGTCTTTTAAAATCATGTTATGTAAAATAATACACGTATACCATATACCTAATTTTTTTTTCACACTTCTAGCACGCATTGGACGATTCATTATATTATACCCCATTTTGACTTCAAAACACCAAAAGTCCATTCCACGTCTTTTCTTGCCACTCCATGTAGCTTCTTGAACTTCTTTTCATCTAGTAAGTGGGGATATGAAAATGATTTGACAAACACAGACCATGTAGGGTAGATTCCATCCACGAGATAGTAACCACGTTTGTATAAGTGGCTATTAACGTAAAATGGACATTTTGGCGCAGTTCCAATTCATTCAGTAAGAAATAATGGAGATTGCTGAAGCACATTGATGTCGTTTTGTGCATCTAGAGAACCGCAAAAAGCATGCCAAACCCACAAATCTTGAGAGACCACGACTTCGAGCATAACTTTCAGGTATTGGTGATCTCCTCTCATATATTAGCCCCGAAACTCTGTGGGACACATTCTCCAAACGAGATGGGTGCAATCAAGGCTACCGACCATACCAGGAAGGTAATGTTTCTCCTCATGAGCTTGGTACAAAAGCGTCATGTCGTGGCTTGCTGGTCTACGTAAGAACTCGGGAGCGTATATTTTATATACTTTTTCGCATAAATATTCTAGACACTCGCGGGAAGTCCTTTCGGCCATATGTAAATACTCGTCGTTCTCGTCTGGAGGGTTACCGATTGCAAGTTGTTTAATAGCCGATGTAACTTTTTGTAATGGTGTAAAACTCTTCTTCATTCTCGCTTCCACGCCTTCTTCAAACCACGGTTTATTCGCTTCCATGTCGCTCAAATTTTTTAGAAACAAATGTTTTGACATACGAAACCTATGACGAAAAATATCATCGTTGTATTACGGGTCCTCGACAAAATAATCCGCCATAAGGGTTTCGTGGCCACTCTCACGATCATGACGAACATATCGTTTCTTGCTAGATGTGCCCGTGTCTTGTAGTTCGGCTTGCTCGATGAGATTTTGAAAAAAAAATGCTACTTTCAGTTGAAGCTAACTCCTCGTCACTGCTATCGGGTGGAAAAAACAATGGTATTTCATCCGCCATTTTAAATAAAATAGGGGCGAAGATTATTTTTGGAGAAATGAGAAAATGAGTTGGTGAGAATTTGTTATAAATTGCTTTGAGTTTATATAGTGTAAAAATATGTAAATTAGTTTTTTTTTTATTTATAAAAAACGGCTATATAGCCGTTCCATTTAAAATCCAACAATCACAAAAGGTTAAACGTTCATATTTTGGGTGCGGTGAGTAGTCACCGATTTCCATCATAATCTTCGGTGAGGAAAAGGTTGACGGCGGTGTTATCGCACTGTAAAAGAACACACCACACCCTTTCCCCGCACCCACCCCATTTACCCTTAGGAATAATAAAGGTGGTGGCGGGAGAGTGACGTAGGCACATGATTCATGAATGCAGTTAAAAGTGTGTTAAATGTAATTTTAAATTACTTGTGCAAAATTGCATGCACGCACGAAAATGGCCTACAAGCACTGGTCCTACTAGATTTTAAATTATTTTAAGTGGTCTTAACAAAAAGTATTTGGGCTAGAAATTAAATTGAGCCCACAATGAAAGTCTACTTGGGTTAGGTGTGCACAGAACCGAGGTTACACTCTTACACTCTTTATGAGTTATGACGGCAGAAACAAAGCACCAAAATAAACCCCCCACAGGGGAAATTTCATACAACAATAACCAAGTTTTAAAAGTATTTAAATAGGGCATTGGTGCTGTTTTTGTCCCAATTAGATAACTTAACATTCGAATCGAGCCACGTCCTTTTTTCTATGTGTCAAGAAAAAAAAATAGAGCATAAGATGTTGGGATCGAATTATTTTAATATATGAAATTATATCTATTAAAAATAAAAACCATTTAATTACATTAAAAATTAAAAAACAAGTTACATTCCACGTCATCACTCGACGTTAGCATCAAATAAAAGATAAAAAAGAAACAAAAATCCACATTACCACGGTTACTTATGAAATGGATGAAAAAACTCTTAATTTTAATGAAGAATGAATGTTGAGTGACATGATTGAAACACTTTTAAAACTTAAGTGAAATAATTAGAACACTTTTAAGACTTGGTTACTATTCTACAAAATTACGCCCCATACTTTTCTAGCTATGTTCTTTTGAGAGAAAAAAAACCTTTATAAATTGGGGTTAAGTTTATGTCAGTTTGTATTATAATTTGTAGCTTTCTCTACAAAACCTTATATATGTTATAAATATATTATTATAATTATGGTTATCAACTACTAAAATAGCCTAGCTTGTTTTCCAAGACTTTCTCTCCTATATAAAGTCATTGTATTCTATTGTAAAAGACACCTATTAATAAAATACCAATCTCTTTCCCCTACATCTCTTCTATGTTGTTTTGCTATTAGGCTAGTTTTACAATACGTTATTGTAACAACCCGCACTTTTGTGCGTTGTTACTACTCGATATACTCGTTACGCCTAGCACCAGAGATTCGGATCATAATGTAACTATATCGCATAACTCGATAATCGAAGGATAATCGCATATTTTCGAAATACAATATCACTATACTACACTATTATCACAAACACTAACACTCACGGAGGCATTGAGTGAGGACCTATTCTACCCTCCTCAGTGGCCGTGGTGTGTCAAAACGCAGACAATTAACGCTAACAAGGACTCTCGGGTGAGTGCTATAGCTCCAGTCGTTGTGACGATGACAACAATACGAGTGAATGGTACCCCGTCGGTCTTTGTGGCACTACACGCAATAACGTTCACGATGACATCAAGAAAGGACCTATACTACCCTCATTGATGGCTGTGAAACGTCGCTAATAATCGCATACTCAAACGAAAACCGATTGTTAATTATCGAAACTGTGGATTTGGATACGTAAATACGACCCTTAGTGATATATATATATAATAATAATATAAAATTTCTATGAAAAAGCGCGTACTTCGAAAACTATCAAAACGATCGAAACGGAGAGATCCATCGCGTCAGGATAGCCATCCGAACGGATAGCCATCCGGACGGATGGGCCATCCGGACGGATGGGCAATC
>JARYGA010034425.1:0-49132 GCA_030545235.1 Helianthus tuberosus | reverse complement strand
ACGGGTCGTAGTCTGGGTCTAAGGGATTGGGTGCTGGTATCCTAGGTATCTCTTCTGGGTTAAAATCATGCATTTGGATTTGGTTTTCTGGGTTGTTTTCAATCTTCATTTAGGGGCTACAAGTTGTTCCAGGTTTGGGTCAGCAGCTGTGGTTGCTAGGATATGGAAGTTTGCTAAACTCCTATTAAGCATGTCTTGGGTGTGAGCATCTGTCTCTCTCTTAGCGGCTGCTAGAACTCGCAGTTGTTGTAACTTTTTCATTCTCTTCCTACGCTCATGTGCTCCCCTACTGAACCATCCTCTCTTTTTAGGAGGGAATGGCTCTTCAGACTGAGCCTTAAACACGAATATCCCATCTTCATTGTCAGTTGAATACCCTGAGACGGCAGGCTGTGAAGAGGTTCCTTCGCTCCTAGGTGAGCCGGACAACTGACGATAGGCGTCGGAGGGTCCTTGATCGCTCATACTGTAAACTAACAAATGGTCAAATAACACACAACAATAAAATACATATATGCACATATTTCCGTAAATAATTTCCTAACATATAATATTTTGGTGTCAGCAGAACACTTCTGTGGCTGAATCAGTGGCTTAGCTCTGATACCCCCTTCTGTCGCAACCCCCGTCCCCTAACAACCCGGGAACGGGCGGCCGCGGCCAGTTTCGGTGGTATCCAGATTTTTATCATTTTGGCAGCGGAAATTACATCAGGACCGTAGTTAGGAAATATTTTTATCAGAGTAAAATACCACGCTTTTAATATATTAAACACATGAGAAAATCCCAAGTTTCAAGTACACACATTTTATAGGGATAAACCCTATTTTATTTAAATAAAACATCTCTTTATTTTAGGTAACTTTATAGCCACTCTTCCAAGCCTTCAGTGCTGTCCAGTTGGCTTCTATTTGGCTTTCACATTTTGTTACCTGAAACGCGTTTAAAACATTTTGTCAGTGGGAAATACTGGTGAGTGAATCCCAGTTTAATCAAGTTAAGTAAAACCATTGTACAGTATTGAGGGCGGTCGTGCAATTACATTTGTTTCCGTCTACTTCAATTACCACCCACGGTACTCTCAACCCGACTTGTGGTCATGTTACTCCTCGCAAGGTAGTAACAAATTTTGTATACAAAACCCCAACATACCGACGATAATTGTAGAATATAAATACTCAATCACTGTTTAATATATCATAAATTAAGTGGGGTTTTGTAAAAACAATTTGCAAAAAGGAGATTACTGACATTGTTGTCTTAGATTTTCTTTAGGGATTTCCTGGTGATTATCTATTAAATACACAAATGCACATGCGTTAGTATAATAACCCAATATTTACATTAGTAATACCCTCCCCGAGACGACATTCCAACGACTACGTCGGGCAGAACCACGACAGCCGTTACGGAACCCTGGATCAATCGGGCAGCGTATCTAATACGTAACCGGGGTTATAATACTTACAATGGGGCAGAACTTCGTTAATTAGGGGGGGGGTATTTATGCCCGAGAGTATAATAGCTATGCAGAATATTGAGAGAGATTGAAAAGTTTTGAACGATTTCGACTGAAACCGCTCGACCCTATTTATAGTGCTGATAAAGCACTTCCTCGCGGCCCGCGTAGCCCGAAGGTCAATCCTTCACGGCCCGCGACATAGGGGGTAGGGCCTAGCTACGTTGATTCGCTAGTTGTAGACTTGCCACGATGCTGACACGTGGCATGCTAGGGTGTCGCCCTAACTTTGAGTTGCCGCGGCCCGCGTAAGCTTAGGCTTACTTCTACGTGGCCCGCGAGCTACACCGGGAATTTGTTTTTATTTAATTTTTAAATATGTAAGGGTATGAGGGCTCGGTTTTCGCATGCGAGGTGTATTTTAGGGCATATTGAGATATTCTAATTATTTTTAGGGTGTCGAAAATATTTTGGAGGGTTGTTATATCCTCCCCACCTTGTTTTAGAGCTCGTCCTCGAGATCTACTAGAACATGTGTGGATATTTCCTTTGCATTTCTGATTCAAGCTCCCATGTGTATTCTGGTCCTCTTTTGGAATCCCATTTCACTTTGACCAGAACTAATCTCTTGTGTTTGAGATTCTTGACCTTTCTGTCTTCAATCTGTAGAGGTCTTTCTACAAATTTTAATTGTTCATTTACCTCTATATCTTTAAGAGGTACCACCAGTGATTCATCAGCTATGCACTTCTTGAGGTTTGATACATGAAATACATCATGTATTCCTGCCATTTCATCTGGCAGTTGTAGCTGATAAGCTACAAGTCCTGTTTTTCTTATAATTTCAAAAGGTCCAACATACCTGGGACTTAGCTTTCCCCTTTTGATGAATCTTACCACTCCTTTCCAAGGAGAGACTTTCAATAACACTTTGTCTCCTACCTGAAATTCCAATGGCTTTCGTCTGTTATCTGTATAACTCTTTTATCGATCACGTGCTGATTTCAATCGTTCCTTGACTTGAATGATCTTGTCTGTTGTTTCTTGTACTATCTCAGGTCCGGATAGTTGCTTTTCTCCAATTTCTGCCCAACAGACTGGCGTTCGACACTTTCGTCCATAAAGTGCTTCGAATGGTGCAGCATTGATACTTGTGTGATAACTGTTATTATAAGAAAATTCTATTAATGGTAAGTGATCATCCCAATTACCTCTGAAATCAATTATACAAGCTCTAAGCATGTCCTCCATTGTCTGAATTGTCCTTTCACTTTGTCCGTCCATTTGAGGATGATAAGTTGTGCTTAGATTCAACTTGGTTCCCATTGCTTTTTGGAAACTTGTCCAAAAATGAGAGGTAAAACGGCTATCCCTATCAGAAACAATTGATAAAGGAATTCCATGTAATGAAACTATTTCAATTACATATAATTTAGCTAATTGTTCCATACTGAAAGTTTCCTTCATGGGTAGGAAATGAGCTGACTTAGTTAGCCTGTCTATAATCACCCAGATTGTATCATTACCTTTTCTTGTTTTGGGTAATTTCATAACAAAATCCATTGTTATCAATTCCCATTTCCAAACTGGCATTTCTAACTGTTGCAACAAACCTGAGGGTTTCTGGTGTTCAGCTTTAACTTGTGAACAGGTTGAACATTTTGCAACATATGTTGCTATATCCTTTTTCATTCCTATCCACCAGAAATTCTTTCTTAAGTCCTGATACATCTTATCACTTCCAGGATGCATCGTACGCTTAGACATATGAGCTTCTTCTAATATATGGTGGCGTAGGTTTCCTAATTTAGGTATCCACATTCTTTTCTTATGGAATCTCCAAATTCCATATGTTCCTTGTTCTAGTTCCTTAATCATTCCTTTCAATTTTTCAGTATCATCCTTGATTACTGATTTTTGTGCTTTTCTAATCTGCTCATTTAAATCTACTTGCAGATTTAGTTTAAGTGAACGTACTCTTTTTGGTTTTTCATGATATTTTCGACTTAAAGCATCAGCCACTACATTTGCCTTTCCTGCATGGTACTGGATATTACAATCATAATCAATAAGTATCTCCATCCAGCGTCTTTGTCTCATATTCAACTTCTTTTCCCCGAAGACATACCTTAAACTCTTATGGTCGGTGAAAATGGTAAACTTACTACCATATAGGTAATGTCTCCAAATTTTAAGGGCAAAAATTATAGCTCCTAATTCTAAATCATGGGTTGAATAATTCTCTTCATGATTTTTAAGTTGTCTAGAGGCGTAGACTATAACCTTTTAACGTTACATTAACACACATCCATAACCTAATTTAGAAGCGTCACAATAGACTATAAAGTCTTCAGATCCTTCTGGTAACGCTAGTATGGGTGCGTGGGTCAATCTTTGCTTAAGGATTCTAAAGGCTTCTTCTTGTTTTGGTCCCCATTCAAACTTAACGGATTTACAGGTTAACTTAGTTAAGGGAATGACTATTCTAAAAAAATCTCGAATAAATATTCTATAATAACCGGCCAATCCTAAGAAACTTCTAACCTCGATTGGTGACTCAGTGGTTTTCCATTTGGTAATTGCCTCGATCTTTGTGGGATCCACATGAATTCCTTCATGATTGACTAAATGCCCAAGAAACTGTACCTGTTCTAACTAAAACTCGCACTTCAAAAATTTTGGATAAAGCTTTTCTTTTCTCAATAAACTTAGAAGTGCATGCAAATGCTTTGCATGTTCCTCTTTGCTTTTAGAATAAATGAGAATATCATCTATAAAGACAATTATGAATTTATCCAAATATGGCTTACATATTAGGTTCATCATGTCCATAAATGCAGCTGGGGCATTGGTTAGACCAAATGGCATGACAGTAAATTCATAATGGCCATACCTGGTTCTAAAAGCGGTCTTAGGAATGTCATCTTCCTGTACCTTTAATTGATGATATCCTGATCGTAAATCGATTTTAGAGAAAAATCGTGCTAGCTGGTCGAACAGATCATCGATTCTCGGTAATGGATACCAATTTTTAATCGTGACTTTGTTCAATTCACGGTAGTCAATGCACATACGCATTGATCCATCCTTCTTTTTGACGAATAGGATCGGTGATTCCTATGGTGATGAGCTTGGCTGTATGAATCCTTTTTCCTACAATTCATCGAGCTGTTTCTTCATTTCCTGCATTTCTGCGGGTGCCAAACGGTAAGGTGCTTTGGCAATTGGTGCTGTTCCTGGTAGCAAGTGGATTCTAAATTCAACTTCCCTGTCTGGAGGTTGCCCTGGTAATTCCTCTGGAAATACATCTGAAAACTGGGATACTACTGGAATATCTTTTAACTCTTTTCCTTTAGTGTTAGTGATTATGGAAATCAAATACACCAATGATCCTTTTCTTACATAACTGGCTGTTTTCATTACAGAGATGAATTTCATGGATCTAGACGGCTTATCTCCTTTAATTGTGATCTTTTCACCCTTTGGTGAATTTACTTGGACTGACTTTTGATAACATAAAATATTGGCTTTATTGGCTATTAACAAATCCATTCCTAATACAATATCAAATCCTGCCAGATTCATTGGGTAAAGGTTTGCAATAAATTTTTGATTTAGAAATTCTATTCTTGCTCCCTGCAACATTTCAGAAATCTTAATGGTTTCCTCATTTGCTGTCTCTACTAGACATTCTTGTGGAAGTTTAGTTAATGGTCGATTGAGAAGTTTGCAAAATGAAGTATTAATAAAACTTTGGTTTGCACCAGAGACAAATAATACTTTAGCAAAAACATCATTAACTAAAAACGTACCGGCTATCACGTCCGGGATCATCTTTGCTTCTTCTGCAGTCAGAACAAATGCTCTAGCATTTTTAGTATTCTTGGTGTTCGGGGCTGGAGCTAGTTTTGGACAGTTCGGCTTGATATGACCTTTTTCTCCACAGTTGAAGCACATTCCATTATTAGGTTTCTTCCTGCAATCTTCTTCCTTGTGTCCTGGTATCTTGTAGAAATTGCAGTAAGTGGAGCATTTTCCTGAATGCCTCTTCTTGCAGGCTTTGCAGTACGGTGTAGAGGTAGAACCTACATGTAACACCCCGAAAACGGGTTTGGTAATCAAACCACATTAACATTTATGAACGGGTAAAATGCCGTTAGTGGTGAAATTAACCCGGTAAATATTAGGAATTAAATAAATAAACCTAATATTAATTAAAAAGAGGATAAATACTTTGAGAAAAGCAAAGTTCATAAAAATGGCCCAAGTTAACGGGACTTAAAGTAAAACAGGTTATAAACCCCGGAACCTACTAAGTTAACTAGGAATGATTAACTTAGTTATTAATGGGTAATAAAGTGAAGGAATAAAAAAAATCAAGACTTATAACCCTCTTTATAAAAACCTCTAAAACACGAGAGACTAAATGTGGGCAAATAGGAAAGTGTTTTAATTAAAACATTTATAAAAAAAACACACACACATGTGTGTGTGTTCGATCGACCAGGAGGAGCCAGGAGAAAAGGGTTATAAACCCTAGCTCAACAATATCTTCAAATTGGAGGATCAATCGAAGGCCAAATTCAGATTTGAATATATATAAACGATCACCAAGTCAAGGGGATCGTAAGGTATGTCGAAATTTATATTTTGGAGATATTTTGAAATCTTGACAATCATGCATAAACGAAATACTTGTATGAAAGTTGAATGTTTTAGTGAAATTGATGTGAATTTAGGTCTAGAAACAAAACCTTAGGTGTAAACTTGTTGAATTTGTGCCATAAACTGGTGATTAGTCAACTAATCAAGTATGAGCTAAATAGGTTTTTGTAATATGATGATGATAGTGCCTAACTAGTGATTAGGATCATTATATTTGATAGTAAAGGCAAGGTACTTAAACGAATTTCAAGTTTGAGTACTTGACCATACATGATTCGAAATGGGTCTTGAATGTCGTAAAGAAATTAGTAATTTATTTCATGAATATGGATGATTGAAGTCATAATATCTACTAGTTGACATGTAGAACTCGATTATATTAGGTGTTCGGATGAATGCTAATGATATGACGAAACGGGTCTCACTAATAGATGAGGACCCTTAGTTCTTGTAAAATGAATAAATAAGTTAGCTTTGATAATCGCTCGAACTAATTGAAGTATTGGAAATATAATGAACCGGGTTAAAAGATTAGTTAAAACGGTAGCTTAAAAAGAACGCCTACCGGGTTAATTGTAAATGCCTAAACTAGTTAATGAACTTGAATGTGCATTTTATATACTAATGGGCATTTAACTTTTAAAAAGTCAAACTGACCTACAATACGATGAATGATAATTTTGTTATGAAATGCGTAAGGTGGAATAATCGTATTGAATTATGATTAATCTAACCACCTTGTGAATGATTAATGATAGTTTGGCGCTTAACAAGCTAGGTGGAAGCTTGGGGAGAAAGCGGGTCAAACGAAACAATTATGAGAAGAAAAGCGTAATTTGGATGAGAAGTAAGTAACTGCTTACACCCTTTTTATTTCATATAATACTTAGTATGTGAGTATGTGAATTGAAAATGAATAGAGAAAAATCCATAATTGAATTTTGATGTTCCGACGTGAATAATATGAGTCGGAACAAGTGAAAGTGATGAAAACCATGATGGTTGTAAAAAAAAGGTTAAAACAGTAAATTAGTCACGTGTTGACAAATGTAAGTAAATCTTACAAATCTTAGAATAGAATTACAACATAAAGTATGTTTGGTAATTTTTATAGATTTTTCTAAAGTTGTTCGACAAGGTTTTCGCGGATGTTTTGTCAATAAATTAGTTGTTGACAGCAACAGTTCCACTACTTGCAGAAATTATTTCGAGGTCTTAACCATCGAGTTTTGACACAATATTTGATCAGAAGTTGGTTTACAACATAAAGGATGTTTAGTAATTTTTATAGATTTTTATAAAGTTGTATGACGAGGTTTTCGCGGATGTTTTGTCAATAAATTAGTTGTTGACAGCAACTGTTCCGCTACTTGCAGAAATTATTTTGAGGTCTTAACCATCGAGTTTTGACACGATATTTGACCAGAAGTTGGTTTACAACATAAAGGATGTTTAGTAATTTTTATAGATTTTTGTAAAGTTGTTTGACGAGGTTTTCGCGGATATTTTGTCAATAAATTAGTTGTTGACAGCAACAGTTCCGCTACTTGCAGAAATTATTTCGAGGTCTTAACAATCGATTTTTGGCACGATATTTGACCAGAAGTTGGTTTACAACATAAAGGATGTTTAGTAATTTTTATAGATTTTTTTAAAGTTGTTCGACGAGATTTTGACGGATGTTTTGTCAATAAATTAGTTGTTGACAGCAACAGTTCCATTACTTGCAGAAATTATTCGATGTCTTAACTATCGAGTTTTGACATGATATTTGGCCAGAAGTTGTTTAACAACATAAATAATGTTTGGTAAGTTTTATACATTTTAGACCTAAGTCTTTTTGGGTCAAGTGCCTATAAACGGGTCTTTTCCGTAAAACAACCAACCGAAGTGTAGAATCCGGGAAAAATGGACAAATATACTAAATCCATCACGAGTATAGTTGTGGTGAAATGTAAGTAGATAATTTAAATTTGGGAAAATGATGGGTTAAAAGAATGAGCGAAATTTAAACTTAAAAGTTTAAATTCTCTAAACGGGTCAAAACGAATTACGCGCATAACTTGGGTATTGGTTGCGTAATTCACCAAAAGTTACAAATCTGAAATAAAGATAGTGAGTTAAATACTTTGGTGTATGACTTATGATTAACTAGAAACAAGTGTGTGATGTTATAGTCAAACGGGTCGAATAATCATATAAAGGATTTATAAGCCAATAGCTTATAATTCAGATTTTTATGCAAACAGATGTGATAAACGGATCCGTAATTTAATTACGGACGCGTGGGAAAAAGAATCACGCAAAACGGACTTGTAGATACAAGTTATGGCAATTTGAAGTTTGTTATTTTTGTAAAATGGAGCTGGGCAAATATGCAGGTCCAGAGAATGGACCCGCTGGAAAACAGACTCCCTAGCGGCACGCGAGGGGATGAGTGAATGCTGGCGCGACACGCGGGGCCTGTCGCGGCCCGCGAACGAATTAAAGAAATCTCTCGCGTGGCGCGAGAGACTTAGATCTGAATTTTTATTTTTGATTTCGTTTATTTGATATTGGAACTTGTTTATTCTTATTTCTATGATTATCAAAACTAACTTTTAAGTTGATTTTGACATTAGGTGAATGTCGTTACCATCCGGATGCCGATCAAGCAACGAAGAGAACCGAACACATACGTAATGAAGCTTCCACGATATCTTTCTTTTGTTTAGTTTAAAAGTGAAAGTTGTAAACACTTGATACTATATTTTGAATACTCTAATTTTGTATGAACGTTAACTTGTCAAAGTTTTTGAAAGGTCGCATTTTTACATAAAATGCGTATTTAATATTATAATTGTATTAAAATGAGACGGGTATTACACTACATTTTTTCCACGGTTGGAATTTCTATAACGGAATTCTTAAGTAAGCCTTTGAGCTAGGTTTCTCCTCTGACCCTCTTCTCGTGTACGCACTAATTTACCAGTCAAGGTGTTTGCTAGTTCTACAGCTTCTTCTATAGTTTGAGGTCTAGCTGCCTTGACTACATGCCTAATCTCACTGATTAATCCCCAGATATAACGGGAGATTAATACTGGTTCAGGTGATGCAATGGTTGGCACTATTCTAGCATATTCAAAGAATAAAGTAGTGTACCCCTTACTATCCACTCCAATCATCCTAAGGGTTAGGAACTTATTTGTTATCTGTTCCTTTTCATTGGGATGGCATAATTTCCTTTCTACCATGTTCTTAAATTCCTCCCATTCCAGATTGTAAATTCTATCACTTCCCCTAGATTGGAGGATAGTGTTCCACCATTCTAGTGCTGCATTCTTCAACAAATTGGAAGCAAACATTATCTTATCCTCTTCTGCGCACTTGCTTATTTTTAAGACAGCCTCAGTCTTTTCTATCCAGCGTAGAGCTGCAATGGCCCCTTCATTTCCCGAGAATTCCATTGGTTTACAAGACCAGAATTCCTTATAAGAACAACCATAAGACATGGTTCTTCTTCTTTTGGGAATGGGCATTTGAAGTATGGGTCCATTGTTTATGCTGTGTTCAGGTTCAGTGGGTCATTTACTATCACGTTTACTTTTATTATCTGCTTCCTTAACCATTTTGGTAATATATGGCATCGCATCTATTATCCCTTGTGCCACTATGTGTTGGATGGCACTGTTATCCACTTGGTTTCCATTATTGTTGTTGTTCGGGTTATCGTTATCCGTGTTATTGTTACTCTGGTTATCATTATTCTGGTTTTCCTGGTTCACTTCGTTGTCCATCTGAATTTTAAACATTTGCCAATTATTAATATCATAAGATAATATTTAAGGCAAACAATCACACAACACACATATTGATCAAAAGCGTCGAACATTGAGACTTACTCTTTCTTATAGTATGCATCTATACTTATTACAATACAACTGAAATAAAGTACAATACTAATATGCATCATTAACCACAAAGTGGTCTATACTACGATAGATATATTATTATTATTGTTATTATTATTACACACACACACATATATATATATATATATATATATATATATATATATTTCATACACATATATTATATATTTTTATTTATAATTATATTATTATTACTATCACCATCACTGATATGAGTTCATCCAGAACTCCATATTACACTCGTCGTACTTCCAGACGAGTCGTTCTCCAACCTGTCTCATCCTCTCGCTACTTTCTAAAATCTCCTCACCGAAGGTTCGGAGTTCTTGCACATTCTCTGCACTCATTGGGGGTGCAGGTGCTGGTACTGGATCTGGATACTGTGGCATGGGTTCTTCCTGAGGGTATGGATTCACTAGGATTTCCCTAATGTATTCATCGTTATCATAGTAGGGATCTAGAGGGTCCAGACATGGGTAAGCTGCTAGGTTTGGCATGGGTTCGTCTGTTAGGTGGTAGCGTTGCTGATAATCTCTATGATCATCAAACCACGGGCCGTAGTCTGGGTCTAAGGGATTGGGTGCTGGTATCCTAGGTATCTCTTCTGGGTTAAAATCATGGATTTGGATTTGGTTTTGCTGGGTTGTTTTCAATCTCCATTGGCTGTGTGGGAAACAAGGGTAATGTTTGAGGGGCTACAAGTTGTTCCAGGTTTGGGTCGGTAGCTGTGGTTGCTAAGATATGGAAGTTTGCTAAACTCATATTAAGCATGTCTTGGGTGTGAGCATCTGTCTCTCTCTTAGCGGCTGCTAGAACTCGCTGCTATTGTAAATTTTTCATTCTCTTCCTACGCTCATGTGCTCCCCTACTGAACCATCCTCTCCTTTTAGGAGGGAATGGCTTTTCAGACTGAGCCTTAAACACGAATATCTCATCTTCATTGTCAGCTGAATACCCTGAGAGGGCATGCTGTGAAGAGGTGCCTTCGCTCCTAGGTGAGCCGGACAACTGACGATAGGAGTCGGAGGGTCCCTGATCGCTCATACTATAAACTAACAAATGGTCAAATAACACACAACATTAAAGTACAGATATGCACATATTTCCGTAATTAATTTCCTAACATATATTATTTTGGTGTCAGCAGAACACTTCTGTGGCTGAATCAGTGGTTTGTCTCTGATACCACCTTCTGTAGCAACCCTCGTGCCCTAACAACCCGGGAACGGGCGGCCGCGGCCAGTTTCGGTGGTATCCAGATCTTTATCATTTTGGCAGCAGAAATTACATCAGGACCGTAGTTAGAAAATATTTTATCAGAGTAAAATACCACGCTTTTAATATATTAAACACATGGGAAAATCCCAAGTTTCAAGTACACACATTTTATAGGGATAAACCCTATTTTATTTAAATAAAACATCTCTTTATTTTAGGTAACTTTATAGCCACTTTTCCAAGCCTTCAGTGATGTCCAGCTGGCTTCTGTTTGGCTTTCACATTTTGTTACCTGAAACGCGTTTAAAACATTTTGTCAGTGGGAAATACTGGTGAGTGAATCCCAGTTTAATCAAGTTAAGTAAAACCATTGTACAGTATTGAGGGCGGTCTCACAATTACATTTGTTTCCATCTACTTTAATTACCACCGACGGTACTGTCAACCCGACTTGTGGTCATGTTACTCCTCGCAAGGTAGTAACAAATTTCGTATACAAAACCCCAACATACCGATGATAATTGTAGAATAAAAATACTCAATCACTGTTTAATATATCATTAATTAAGTGAGGTTTTGTAAAAACAATTTGCAAATAGGAGATTACTCACATTGCTGTCTTAGATTTTCTTTAGGGATTTCCTGGTGATTATCTATTAAATACGCAAATGCACACGCGTTAGTATAATAACCCAATATTTACATTAGTAATACCCTCCCCGAGACGGCATTCCAACGACTACGTCGGGCAGAACCACGACAGCCGTTACGGAACCCTGGATCAATCGGGCAGCGTATCTAATACGTAACCGGGGTTATAATACTTACAACGGGGCATAACTTCATTAATTAGGAGGGGTATTTATGCCCGAGAGTATAATAGCTATGCAGAATATTGAGAGAGATTGAAAAGTTTTGAACGATTTAGACTGAAACCGCTCGACCCTATTTATAGTGCTGATACAGCACTTCCTCGCGGCCCGCGTAGCCCGAAGGTCAATCCTTCACGGCCCGCGACATAAGGGGGTATGGCCTAGCTGCGCTGATTCTCCAGTTGTAGACTTTCCACGATGCTGACACATGGCACGCTAGGGTGTTTCCCTAACTTTGAGTTGTCGCGGCCCGCGTAAGCTCAGGCTTACTTCTACGTGGCCCGCGAGCGACACCAGGATTTTGTTTTATTTAATTTTTAAATATGTAAGGGTATGAGGGATCGGTTTTCGCATGCGGGGTGTATTTTAGGGCATATTGAGATATTCTAATTATTTTTAGGGTGTCGAAAACATTTTGGAGGGTTGTTATAACCAGGTCCCTATTGTTCGTGAATTTCCCAACGTTTTCCCTGATGATCTCCCAGGATTACATCCGAGTCGTGATATCGACTTTCGTATCGACCTCATTCTTGGAGCAAAGCCTGTTGCTAAAGCGCCTTATCGTCTTGCTCCTTCCGAAATGCGCGAACTCTCGAGTCAGCTCCAGGAACTACTTGATAAAGGCTTTATTCGCCCTAGCACCTCTCCATGGGGTGCGCTTGTCCTTTTCGCAAAAAGAAGGATGGATCGTTTCGGATGTGCATCGATTATAGGGAGTTGAATAATCTGACAATCAAGAATCGCTATCCCTTGCCTCGAATCGATGATTTGTTTGATCAGTTACAAGGTGCTACATGTTTTTCCAAGATCGATCTACGCTCAGGCTATCACCAGTTACGCATTCAAGAGGAGGATATACCCAAAACCGCTTTTCAAACCCGCTATGGTCATTACGAGTTTGTTGTCATGCCTTTTGGTTTGACTAGCGCTCCTACAGTTTTCATTGATTTAATGAATCAAGTGTGCAAACCCTTCCTTGATCGCTTCGTAATCATATTCATCGACGCTATCCTGATCTATTCCAAATCAAAAGCCGAACACTCGCAGCATCTACGTTTGGTTCTTGAGTTACTCTAGAGAAACCGTCTCTATGCCAAGTTCTCCAAGTGTGAATTTTGGCTAGAGGAGGTCCAATTCTTGGGTCACATTGTCAATAGTCAAGGTATCCACGTTGACCCTGCGAAGATCGAAGCTGTTAAGAGTTGGGTTACACCCAAGAATCCGTCTGAAGTCCGTTCTTTTCTCGGACTGGCAGGTTATTATTGCCGTTTTATTGAAGGTTTCTCTAAGATCGTTGTGCCGCTTACCTCTCTTACTCATAAAGATAAACCTTTTGTTTGGGGAACTAAACAAGAGGAATCCTTCCAAACCCTCAAGGCTATGCTTTGCAATGCTCCCATGCTCTCACTGCTCGACGGAAACGACAACCTTGTAGTTTACTGCGATGCCTCGAACCTTGGTCTTGGTTGGGTTCTTATGCAACGAGACAAGGTTATCGCGTATTCTTCTCGACAGCTCAAGATCCACGAAAAGAACTACACCACACACGACCTCGAGCTTGGCGCAGTTGTTTTTGCGTTAAAGATTTGGCGACACTACCTTTATGGTACCAAGTGTATGATCTTCACCGATCATAGGAGCCTACAACATATCTTTGACCAGAAAGAACTGAATATGCGTCAACACCGGTAGGTAGAACTTCTCAACGATTACGACTGTGAGATCCTTTACCATCCAGGCAAAGGAAACGTCATTTCCAATGCTCTCAGCCGACGAAGCTACTTGCTTAGCGTTCATAATTCCCAAGCCCAGTTTAACCTCGAAGCTCTTATCCGTGACGCGCAACACACTTGTTTTACCAAACAAACTTTGAAGAAGGAAAGGATTCTAAATGATGGCGCCCAACTCGAGAATAAGTCGAATGGTATCTTTCATTATTTGGACCGAATTTGGATTCCCAAGCGTACGAACTTGCGATAAATTCTGATGGACGAAGCCCACAAATCTCGATATTCTATTCATCCCGGTGCTGACAAGATGTACCAGGACATGCGCTACAAGTACTGGTGGCCGGGCATGAAGAAGGATATCGAAATCTATGTTTCGAAATGCCTGACCTGTTCCAAGGTCAAGGCTGAGCATCAGAGACCCTCTGGCTTACTCGTTCAACCCGAAATCCTGATGTGGAAATGGGAGAGTATAGCCATGGACTTCATAACGAAACTCCCACGTACTCAATCTGGTCATGATAGCATTTGGGTTGTGGTTGACCGTTTGACCAAGTCAGCTCACTTCCTGTCGATATGAGAAGACTTTAAGGTAGAAAAATTAGCCCGAATCTACACCGACGAGATCATTTGTCGACACGGGACGCCTCGTGACATCATCTCTGACCGCGATGGTCGGTTTACCTCGCGTCTTTGGGAAACGTTTCAATCTGCTCTCGGTACTACGTTTAATCTAAGTACCGCTTTTCATCCCCAAACCGACAGTCGGACTAAAAGAACGATTCGCACCCTTGAAGACATGCTCCGTTCGTGTGTCATAGATTTCAGTGGTAATTGGGACGCGCACTTACCTTTGGTCGAATTCTCGTACAATAACAGTTATCATTCTAGAATACAAATGGTACCATTTGAGGCTTTATACGGAAGAAAATGTCGATCGCCTATTGTATGGCATGAGATCGAAGATGCACAAATTACCGATCCCGAGCTATTGCAAGAAACGACTGACAAAATCCTCCAAATTCAAGACAATCTGTTGAAAGCTCGGAGCCGACAGAAAAGTTACGCTGATAGACGCCGCAAGCCCCTTGAATTTGACGTTGGCGATCACGTACTCCTAAAGGTTGCACCTTGGAAGCGGGTGATCAGATTCGGCAAGAAAGGAAAGATCGCGCCTCGATATGTTGGACCCTTTAAGATTCTGGAAAGGATTGGAAAAGTGGCCTACAGACTCGAACTACCAGAAGAACTGAGTAACGTCCACCCGACTTTCCACGTTTCGAACCTCAAAAAGTACTTGACCAACCAGGAATTACATGTTCCCCTTGAAGATCTACAAGTGGATCGAGTGGCCAACCGATCGAGTGGCCATCCGATCGGATTGCCATCCGATCGGTGACCTGCTCGACAGTTGTGCACTTTCCTTTTTGGGAAACCCTATAAATACCCTCCTGTCACATCATTTGTGATGTGACAGCTCCTCACTCGAACCAGTCGCACTCCAGCTCTCTTTCTCTCGATTTCTAGCGATTCTTGTAAGTTTTCAACCTAAATCTTGTACTTCTATGATCTACACGCACTCCTTCATCTTTCTCACCTTTGAATCTTAACTTTTAACCGTGAAATCACCGGATATGAGGTGTTCTAGGGTGATGTCATCATGGAGTTCTTATGAACTTCAAGGTTTGGCTTCATTCCACCAAGAACAACTTAGATCTAAAGGATTTCCACAAGAATAATCAATGTTTTCGCATAGATCTACACATATTCATGGTTAAAAGGATTGAAAGAAGGTTTTCCAACTTTCTTTCAACTCTTTTACACTCAATGCACTCAAAACCGATAGAATTGGAGCTCGTTCTGATCTTCTACTCTTTCTTAGTGATGTGTTAGTTCCAGATCTGAATTCTATCCAAGAGATAACGGATGTCGGGTTAAACATGAACAACCGTCTCGAACCGTGAGCCGGTCGGACTAGGGTGATTCCTGTTCGGTCGGATTACTTGGGTCAAGACGGGGATTCTGTTGTCTAGCACGATATCACACCGTCTCGATTAAAACTGCAAAACTTTCAAAACGATCAAGCGAAAAAGACGATCAGGTCGTTTGGACGGATTGCCGTCCAATCGGATTGCCATCCGATCGGACAGCCATCCTATCGGCTTGCACTTGGTTCCACACTTAAACAATTTTCCCAAGGTTTCAAGGTTTTAAACGTCGAACGGATTGCCGTCCGATCGGATTGCCATCCGATCGAACGACCATCCGCTCGTGTGACGTTTGGGACTTTGGTACTTGATCAATTTTCAAAGATCATTAGTATTTAACGGATTGCCACCCGATCGGATTGTAATCCGATCGAGTGACAATCCTGCTGTGAACTTGTTCTCACTAAGTGTCCTGCCAAACAGATCGCTATCCGATTGGGCTGCCGTCTGATCGATTGACCTGAAGGGTAGAGATACTTCTCTGTTTTCAAAATGCTACAACGAAAACTTCAAAGCCATCATACACAAACACATCTGTAGGATCGTTTGCACGACTAAACGAGTCGTTCAGAAGAGATCTCGTCCAATACGAGAGGCAGAATCAAACGTATTGGTGTTATTTCTGCTGTATACACACTAGAATCACTTAATCTATCTCTTGTATTGATTTGATGACAATTACAGACCTGGAGATACTTCGGCAGAGCTTCGCTACCGGAATGACCAAGTTACAAATGAAAATTACAAGTCACCTATTTATACTATTTCCAGTTCGTTTGAACAAACCTTTCCAGTTTATTTGAACTGTCCACTTCGTTTGAACTGGCTTGTTCACCTCTGTTTCCTACTTATCTCGAACTGCGTGACTTGTTTTATCTATTCTATTACAAGACTCGATACAAGACGAAGTCGACAGACGTATGCACCAATAGACTCCCCCTCGAATGTTGACGAGTCTTCAGTGTCGAGTCTTCGCATCTTCAGTCTTTATCAGTCCTCTCGAACTCTCTGAAGTATCTGACACTGTAAGTATCCTCAAATCTCTCTCTTCTCATTTCACCAGCACCAACATACTCCTTCCTTTAGGTGTCTTCAGACTCCCCCTTTCGATATGCTGGGATCGCAGCCTAGCTTGTTAAAATCACAGAATCCTCAGGTATCGGAACCTGACTCTCTATCATCTATCCAAGATCACCTAGCTTTTATCCTGCACATTCTCTACCCAAAAATAAATTTTCTGATGATAACTTGTAAAAACAATCTCACCATCTAATGAATCACTTGCAGGAATTATACAATCAAAGAATGATTTTACAACGTTAATCTTTGATAAAACATTTGAAGAAATATCGTTTTTCTTATTAAAACAACACACTCTCCCAAACCATCTGTTCATCATGTTTAGCACTCGGAATTTTGAAAATTAGCTCTCCAACACCAGTTGTCGAAAATCTTTTTGGATTTTTCAAAATTTATGTTAAAACACATTGAAAATCTTTTTGGATTTTTGAATGTAACGAAATGCAGAGAAGAAATATTTACAAACAATATTTTTTTGTGAGTTTGTGTAAGAGGATCATATCAGATTATGAGACAAATCACCAACACCATTAGGCTTTAAACATTTTAAGTTCTAAACGATTCACTTAGATTGTCAGTATACTGATCCACTTAAATTTTCACACAAAGTTCAACTGCTTCGAGATACGAGATTAATGTCTTAAGCACTTAGACTTAATCGCGTGTCCCACCTCAGAATATACTCCCGTATCCAGATCCCAATATTCAGTCTTACAGGTGAGTATACCACAGATGATATCTGTAAGGAAATAAACTATGAATCAGTACGAAACCGTGAGAGCTCAGGTCAGAACTTCCGTTCAGCAGAGAGATGACGGTTCGACTTGGGTGGGTCCCCTTTAGAGGATCTTGTTTACAACAGCAATGATTATCAATTTTATTGTTTCATCATTTTTGCTGAGGGCGGCGCTATATTTCAAGCAAGCAGAAAGTATTCTCCGGGGACTAGGCCATTGCTTCCGCAAAATCAGAAGTCCCGGGATAATACTCCAAATATCACTGAGTATAAAGACCTAGTATCTCAGAAAGAGGGACCTTTCAAACAAGATTTCGGGGGTTACCCATATATCCGAGAGATGTTTCTCCACGATATAAGCAAGTTTGAAATTTAGGTTTATATCTCATCACAATCTACTAAATGTGCAAAAACCTACTGGCACATCATCAGTGAGACCGTTTATCACATTTTAACTTTCCATTTCTTTAGCATGCTGTGATCGTCCAGTGATGTACTATCATTTCCTCTTCTTTGACACAAAACTCAATTTTTGAATTGATCATGTTTTTGACTTTTTCAAATTTTCAAATGTTTTTGGATTTTCTGAAATCTTACTCCCCCTAAAATGCAAACACATTTTAGGAAATTTGAAAACAAATTGTACAAGCAAATTGACAACCGGTATCAAATCACTTCAAATCGCTATCCTCTTGGCATAAACAATCAGAACTCCCCCTCACAACAAACTATTTTCCCACTTATTTCAAAACACTTAAGTTTGTTTTAATCAAATGGTTTTTCCGGAAAATAAGTTTTGTTGATTGATTTTAAAGGGGTGTGGTTCATCACATTGTCCTTCAAATACCACTTGTAAGTATGGTCCAATCAAGTTCAACCTAATGACCTTGATTAACCACTTGTAGGAAAAAAACAAGTACAACTTAATGTCCTTGATTTACCACTTGTAAGTGAAAACCTTCATCAACCACTTGAAAAATATAACAATTTAAAGTATCACCTGTACTTTACCAACTGTACCACTTGTAAAATTACCAACCAAGAAAGATGAATGCCGATTCCTGCTCCACTCTTACCAACCTGGGAGCTCCGGCAAGTCCAGAGACTTACTGTTCGTAATATGTACCATCCCAGCCACAAACCAGGGATGGTTCAACTTTATCTTTCTTCGTCTTCTTCTCGTAAAACTCCTTCACTCCTTTGACCTTCCTGTCAACCATTTTTCCAAAAATGTTATGGACTTTGGAGTTAAAAGCTCTTTCAATATCAAATTCTTTCTTTTCAGATAAGAATTGATTTGAAATCTCAACTTTTCCAACTTTCTTTTTAAAATTTTCAGCCCGAAGTGGTGGAAAATTCACATCATCCATAGTCGGCACTGATTTTTCACCTTTTAATTCAACCTGTGGCTCCTCTGACTTTGTAGAATCAGATTCATCACCAGAATTACCATCAGACTTCTTAACAACCCATTTTGGTTGTCAAGATTTCCCTTCTTCTTATAAAACCTGTTTGAACATTCACCAATCTCAAAAATCGAATTTTTGAACAGTTTTGTTCTGTTAATTGGTGGTTCAAACTCAACCGTTTTATCTTTCAATTTACGAGAAACTCCCTGTTTTGATTTTATTGCCTTGGAACAATCTTTGGCAATATGTCCAACATTGTTGCATTGGAAATAGGTTCTCGTTTCTTTCATTTGACCAACAACCTTCATCTCTTCTTGCTTCTTTGCAAGGAATTCTCTGTTTGACTGGTTCCTGAACAAATTTTCTTTTTCTTCTTCAGTAGACGTACCTGAAAAAAATATCATTTTTGATTTAAAATCACGAACATATTTTTCATTTTTCTGTTTTTCTGATGGAATAAATCCCAATCCTTTCTTTTTGAAATTACCGTTATGGTTTGGTTTCTTTCGATAACCAGAATTGTAACCCTTTTTCTTGTTTCTCTTTGTTGAACTCTTGAGGTGTACTTTTTAGGTTTATCATTAAGATTTACATCTTTTATTTCAGAAATATTAATTTCTGTTAGTTTGAAAACTTTTTTTTATCATTTCTGGTTTAACACCTCTTATTGGAAATTCCTCATCAAAATATAATTTGTCAGAATCATTCAAAGTATATGCAACTTTAAACGTTTCGTCATTCAAATTAGACTTTGATAACAGGAATTCTTTATTGTAAACCCTTTTGCCCTATTTGTCGGTTTGACTCGGAATGCTCGACTCAGACTTTGACTCTGACATAGACTCCAACTTTGACTCCACGGATTCATCTTTATCCAACACTTGATCGACCACTTTCTTTATTAAATCGGACTCATGATCAGTGTCAGATGATGTAAACGTGACATCAATATTATCTGGAAAATTGACTGTAGACTCCGATCCCACTGTAAATTTGTTGCCTTTTTTACTCTTTCTGAATTTGGATTTCTCGGAGAATATCCATTTTCAAGCGGGGGTGGACACTTGTTGTAACTGAAACCTTGTTTCTTACCAGATGTCTTTTCTTTGGTGTCCTTCTTTTCTTTCTTCACAGGAGTCTTTTCTTCAGAAACTTTCAGTTCTTCAGTTACTTCATCATCTTCAAATGCATTCATTCCCTCAACAGTTGGATAAATCCTGTCAATGACATAAGAAGTACATGAGTAACTTTTCAACAAACGATTAACTCTTTCAGTTTCAATTCTTTGAGTTTCGAGTTTCTGTTCTAGCACAGCACACTTCTCGATGTAGTTGTTCACAACTTTTTGCTTAATCATGAAAGCTCCTTGAAGTGTCTTCATTGTTGTTGCTTGTTCTTCACTCGATTGATTATACTGATTCATGGTTTTATTCAAAACATCGTAAGATTCCTTCAACTGATTTAAGTTGTTAATCAGTTCACTGTTTTTCTTTTTGATAATCTCACAATTCTCACAAATCACCGGAATCTTTTTAGCATTCACTTCTTCATCAACCTTGAACTTTGGAACCTCCTTCACGTTTTTCTTTATCACTGGAACAGCTTCATCATCACTGCTGATAGGTGATTTGACCTTTTTCTTAATCACGGGAACTTCCTCATCATCACTGCTGACTGGTGTTTTGACCTTTTTCTTTTTCTTTTTGATTTTTTCATCATCACTGTCACTTTCTGCTATCAATTTCAAATCTGCTGCCAATTTCCTTGACCAATATTCAGTATCATCATCACTATCCTCTTCAACTCGAGCAACATACGCTTTGTGATTTGAATCTTTGTTTGGATCATAATTATCCCAATTGAAATTTGCCCAACTAAAACCTTCAGGCAATTTTTCATCATCTTGGTTTGTCATACAAACTTTACTATCAGCTGGAATATAGTTATCCCAATTGAAACCTTTTGTTGGTTTTTGATCATCCTGATTTACCATACAAGCTCTCTTTGAAGATTCTTCAATCACTTTTCTTCCATGTGCCACTTGCGGTTCTTGTTGTTGTTGAGCGACTTGATGATAGATAGCCTTCCGGTAGTAATCATTGTTGTTGTTGAACGGATTTTGAGCTCCACTTGCTTTGTGGTTTTTGCACTTCCTCTTGAAGTGTCCTTTTTCCCTGCAACGAAAACAAGTGACTTTAGATTTATCAAAAATTTAAAGTAGAAATATTAGCTTCACGTAAATCATCTCTTCCTGTGATCTGCTTAAATTTCTCAGCTCGTCTCAATACACTTGCCAAACACCACTTTATGTCCATCAGTTCCATCTCTTCAGCATCAATCTGATCGTAATCCTCTTTTGTAAGCATTGGATTCCCGATCGGACCTGCAACAAAACTACCATAAGATTCCAATACAGTTCCCAACAAAGACATATGACTTTTGGCAATTTCTGCTGAATAATCCTCATCATTCTCCAGATTCAAAACAATGTTACATTGAAGCTTCTTGCCAATCTTGGTTGTTGAGATGTTCGGATCAAAAGATGGATACGATGAAAAACTTGTGTTGTTGTTAGATCCTTTTGAAGAACTTTCAGATGAGTTCTTTGCATTGAATGCTGTCTTAACCTTCGGTGACAGGTTTGTGGTTTTGTCACTAACACCTCCTTTGTAGTAAAGACCAATATCTTGTTCACCATTGAAATCTTTCATTCTCGAGACTTTCCTTTGTTCCATCTCCTGGGCTTCTAATTTCTCAATTGCTCAAAGTTAAATTTTTAAACCCTTTCTTGTTCCTCAACATCATGAGATATGTACCCCAAGTTTCATATGGTAAAGCATCAGATAATTTTTCAATCAACTCCTCATTATCTTTAGAGATTTTCAATTTTTTCATGTTTGCCAGCAGATTGCAGTATCTTTCAATAATTTTCTTTGTACTCTCATTCTTTAAACCACGAAACAGATCAAACTCTTTCTTCAACAATGACTTCTTGTTCTTTACCATTTCTTCACTTCCTTGAAACTTTGATTTTAACGCTTTCCAAATCGAATAAGAAGTTCCATTATGTTGCAAGAGAACCAAGATATCTTCTTTCACAGCTTGTTGAAGTAGACTTAGCATCATTTTCTCATCTTTATATTTCTTTCTATTATCGGCACTTAGATCTTTAATTGCAATTATCTCTTCGTCATCATTTATTGGTCTAACGTATTTCGTCTCAACATTCTCCCAAGCATCCAAATAATTGGCTTGTACCTAGTTTTCGAACTTTTCTTCCCAACTTTTATACTCCTCGATATTCATGAGTTTTGGAGGTTTCTGCATCGTTCCAGTTTCATTCTCCAACATCGTGTTCTGTGCAAGAGTAATCGGGGTAGCGAATGCGTTGTAAAAATCCTCGTCCATGTTTCGGTTTCGAAGGATTTCTCACACAAGCTTTCAAACGAACTTGTTCACCTAGTGAAACACCAGGAGATAAACAAACAAACAAAACACAATCAGTTTAAAGACTTATCGATTAACAGAATAAGACTGATACTCGAACTGGTGATTATTCTGTGTGAACTGAGGTTTAAATTGTCAAACTGTGCAGACTGCTATGACCTGGATCCAATTCAAATGACCTGACCCTATTACATGCAAGCTGGTGGACTTTCAAACGACCTGATGAACTTTTGACAACTTGGAACTCCAAACCGTACGAACTGGAACTAACTTTCAAGCGAATTGATGACTTTGATACGAACTGAATTTTCAAGCGAACTGAGTTATCTTTCAAATGAATTGGACTTTTTCACGCGACCTGACCACACTAAACGACCATTTCGTGCGACGTATAACAAATTTGATGCGACCTCATGAACAATACGCGTGAAGTGAATAACCTGTTTGGACCTTCAAACGTTGAACAGACAAATGCAAGTTGATCGTTTTATTTTCAACACTTATTGTATCTGACACATGCAACCTTGATAGTTTTGATTATTCACTTATTCAAAACACTTTGATTGGGCCGATACCTTGAACAAAGATATTAATCACATGGGCCGTGAATATTAAATCTCAATTCACTTTCATTGGGCCAACCAATTTCCTCTTAATCGATAAAACAGCAATCAATTTCAATTTTTTATAGGGTTGCACAACAAAACACGAGATCTGATATATTTAACATATGATTGGGCCGCTAATACGTAGTGAGTCGGATCTTTTATTGTATCTTATGCAAATTGATGAGACTGATCAATTATGTGGCAGACAATAATCAGTTATAAACCAAATATAATTGGGCTGCACATCTTTAATATCTCCTCTGATTTTAATAGGACCAACTTGTATAGTGAACTGAAATAATCACATGTAATGATGTTATATGGCCGACAACCCTTTTTGATTCAATTAATCTCATGCAATCGACATAATCAATTGGATTCAATTTGACCCCAAACCTGCAAACTGTAACTTGATTATTTTTTCAAGAGAAACTGATCAGAATTTCACGTGACTTGGCAATCTCAAACGACCTGATTTGTTTAAACGGACAGAAGTTCAGACGAACTGTGATTCAAATGACCTAATGTTCATACGATGTAAGTTCAGATGAACTAAACAACCTCAGACGAACTGTGATTATACAAACAACCTGATCAACTGTTTCAGACGACCTGAATGAAGAACAAACGAACTGAAAATCTTAAACGAACTGACAACCTTCGTATGAACTGAGATCTGCTGATTTCAAACGAACTAACACTTTACAAACGACCTAGAAGCACTTTGTGTGAAATGGATAAACCATTCATACGAACTGAAGTCATTTTCAAACGAACTGATGCGTTATTTGTTCAAACGATCTGATGTTTTTGTCCAATTTTATCAAGTTTTCGGTTGGATTAGAGTCTGATATGTTCAAGGGTTGTGCTACACTGAATTCTGATCACAATGATGTGTATAACAATAAAAAACATCCACTAAGTCATTGTAGATCTGATATCAAACTTCCTGTTCGTGTGATATGAAACAAACTACAAACGAACTGGCCAAATTTTTATCAAATTGAATGATTTTAAAATTGTTTTAAGATCTGATCCTTTCACAGATTATTCAAAACATCATTTCGCACAATATACATAAAAATCAAGTCATTTTATCTTGAAAATCTAGGTTAATTTTGAAAAACGTGACAGAATGGAGTAGAAATCAAAATTTATCGGCGAATATCGGCTGAAATAACAAGAGCTCTTCCTCCTGAGCTCTGATACCACTTGTAGGATCGTTTGCACGACCAAACGAGTCGTTCAGAAGAGATCTCGTCCAATACGAGAGGTGGAATCAAACGTATCGGTGTTATTTCAGCTGTATACACACTAGAATCACTTAATCTATCTCTTGTATTGATTTGATGACAATTACAGACCTGGAGATACTTCGGCAGAGCTTCGCTACCGGAATGACCAAGTTACAAATGAAAATTACAAGTCACTTATTTATACTATTTCCAGTTCGTTTGAACAAACCTTTCCAGTTCGTTTGAACTGTCCACTTCGTTTGAACTGTCCACTTCGTTTGAACTGACCACTTCGTTTGAACTGGCTTGTTCACCTCTGTTTTCTACATATCTTGAACTGTGTGACTTGTTTTATCTATTCTATTACAAGACTCGATACAAGACGAAGTCGACCGACGTATGCACCAACAACATCCTTACCAAACAAGGTGTCAATCCAATCGAATGGCCATCCGATCAGATGACCATCCGAACGGATTGACATCCGATCGACTAGCCATCCGATCGGATTGCCATCCGATACTTGGTACTTTTACACCGTTTTACGCGCCGCTCATCGTTTATGCTATTGATAACTGTTCAGGCTAATCTCTCAAAAGCTCCCTTCAATCCAAGGCAGTGTTTATTAAGTTAAACGCTATCTGTGAGTATACTCGATCCCTTTTTGCTTTATGCACTTTTGGGTGTTACATACGTTACTTATTCTAAATCACATCGATCACACAATGCAAACACTATTTATACGCTGACCGTTAATGCATGTTATACATGACTCGATGAATGCCTGTTGTTTATGTTTACACATTGATTGTTGTTTACCTGCCTTAGCAATGATAGTACTATAGTTTGGACTCAGCACCTGTTCACTCAGGGGTTGTTAAGGACAATACTTCATGTGTTCGCAGTGGTGAACATGTGATGCGCACTCGCTACTCGCAATCAAATCGCAGTCATTGTTATTGATAGGATCTTTGTCGATAACTCACATGCTTCACATTATACGTTGTACATGTTGGTTATGCGTAAACGATTTTGAACTCTATTATGCTATATCAAACTTGTATACTCACCTTTACACTATGTATATTGACTTTAATTTAACGTATGTGACAGGTGCTTAAGATGCAAGGATGTTTGCTTGCTGTTTGTGGAATCAAGCTAGGGGTCTAGTTATGTCACGCTTAAATCTGAGTCGTCGGAGCAGTATTTGTTTATGAGACAATTATTTGTAATAACTGTTTTTATTTGGATATGTTGTGGTATGGGACATGACGTTTAATTATCTGGTAATGAATAGTTGTTTTGGATACTCATGGACAATCTGTTTCGCTCAGTGCTATGCCCTGATGTTTCCGCCATCGGTTGGGGTGTGACACAATCGAACAACCGGACACTACCCGAAACACCAAATTTTCACTAGAAGCATTGCTTTAACATTACCAAGCTAGTTATGGTCCCCGAACATCATAACACACTATATAAATATCTAATAACTAAATCTCTTACCAGATATTTGAAATCTAACTAATAACTAACTAATTGGTTTAAACCTAGACCTATACCCCCCACCCCCACCTAGTTTACGGCCCAACAAGGACCCCACCTTGTGATTTTCTTTTGATTAAATATTAGATCTTGTTGGTACTTTAAAGACATAAGAACCAAAGGAAATTGTGAAGTTAGGAGTTCATAACTTAACCCTTAAGATCAAGACTCTCATAACTCACCTCACACCACACTTGAAACCTTCTCCTTCCTCTCTTCTTGTGTTCGGCCGAGAACAACCACAAGCACCATCACCATCATCATTCATCTTCATCCAATTCTATATATACTCAAGGGTGTTAGAAGGTGGACAAGGAAGCTTGGAGATTTCAGAAGTTAAAGGACCTTCACCATTTGCTTTTATCCACTTCTTTTCTTCTCTTGATCGTCCCTAGCCTTGAGCTAGTCGTAAGAACACTATACTCTTCATTTTACATGTTGTTTAAGTGGGTAAAAGGTGATACATGATGTTAATCTTAAAGAACATTAAGAATCAAGAAGATGAAACATGAACATAAGCTTAAAATCATAAGAAATCTTGATGTTTATGTGTTGTTATACTTGTTGATTGTTGTTCACTTATGTAAATGATGTAGATCATCATATGATCTTGCTAGATGATGATTAAAAACATAATCTAGCAAGATGAGAGAATGAAAGTGTTAGAGATTAATGGATCATCCACACATAAGTCATGAACTTGAAAGAATATATTGTTTTCTTGTAAAGTGATGATTAAAGAAAGATGTAAGTCTTGTAGATCTAAGATTTCAAGGATGATTTTTCAAGAAAACAAGTTAAAAATACAAAGCTTACTTAATCTTGGTTCTTAAAGAAATCAACCATGTTTTTAGAGGTTAAACAAGTGTAGAAACACATGTGTAACAAGAAAAATCCAAGAAGAAGCATTTTTAGAGAATGTGATTACAAGTTGTAAAGATCTAGATTCTTCAAAAATGATGTTTTTTAAATAAACAACCACACTTTAAAGGGTAACTAGACCCACTAAATACACTAGTAAGTTACTACACATTTTTATAAATTTTCAAGTTCATGAGTTAGTAGTTTATGCTTGCTTTTGGCAAATTGGTAAGTATAGATTGATTTGTTGATGATTATATTGATTTATAAAAGAAAATGATATGCCATGAAAGCATGGAAACCTCCATTTTTAGGGGAAACGATGGCAAAATTTTTCTAAAAATTAAACACTTAGAAAAATAAATCTAAACAAATATTTACAAGTATATTTCAAACCATGGATTTTCACATAAAGTTTGCCATAATTTTTGTTACAAAAATTATAAATACTGGAGGTTGATTTTTTATAAATAAAAGTGGCTAAATATGTATTTAGGGAAATATATATTTAGATGTCACCATGTGTGAGATTATTTGTATATTATGTGTATTAGTTATATTATTTTAGGACTTAAAATAATATAACTCATCAAAATACCAAGAAATTACAATCCAAAATATTACCAAAATTCCAAGAATATGAATATACAAAGAATACCCAAAATATTGGTGAAACCAAACAAAGGAATATAACTTACAAAATATTCCGGAAAATTTATTCATAAGTATATTTTGGTAATAAATATTTTGGACACCAAGAGAACAAAAATATGATTTTCACAATTAATACAAACTATATCATATTTTTGACAAGGAGAAAATATATTATTTTAGGTGAGTAAAAATATATATTTTTCTTGGAATTATTAGAAGATATATTATTTTTGGGAAGAAAATATGTATTTTCTCAAACAAACATGAAATACATTATTTTTGTGAGAAAATGTATTTTCTTAAATAAACTTGGAAATATATTATTTTGGATGAAAAAATGAATTCATATATATTTTCTAAGTTAGACTTGAAAATATATTATTTTTGAGACTTGTATGAAATTTATAAATATTTTTGTAAAGGAAAAATTATAAGTAATTTTTCTAAATAATATTTCTCAAAATATATATATTTTGGAAATATATATTGATGTATTTTTATTAGAAACATTATTCCGGAAAAAGTTAAGTATAAAATACTTAGTAAACACAATAGAAAATACGTATTCTCGTACGTATGGATACACCCCGGAATACGACACCTATACATGGCAAAACTATACAAGTATAAGAATACGAATACAAATACGCCCATCCTTGGGAAGGATATACATGTTTGAATACTTGAAAAGTAACAAGTTAAAATATATTATTATAACTAATATTCCAAAATTTGATAAATATAATTTAAGTTAAAATATTTATTATTTTAACAAATAATTATATAACATGGAATAATATTGAAGACACAAAGAGCGTAACTCAAAGGCACTAATTAATACGAAGTCAAGGCACGACCCGCTCGTCTAATAAACCATAGTACGTTGTAGGTAGTCGTGTACACCGGAAGAAGCTTTGAGTTACCGTTGGTTGTGAAGAACGCAAGACTGTGAGTTCATGTCCCCCTTTTCTTTTAACTGTTTTCAGTTTTATAACTTCAGGGGTGAAGTACATGTTTCAAACTGTTTACAAACGTTTATATGTGGTAAGGTTAGCTAAGGAAAGGTACTGCTAGATCATGTGAGTGGTGGGTATAACGCTTAAGACCATTAATCCTCGTAGTAGGACCGAGGGACATGAGTGATAGATCTATTTGGGTGTAGCGAGCCCCACCCATGTGGACCGGGGTTTGGCCCATGAGGTGACTATGTCTTACAGCCGGAAGCCCGGTGCAAAATCTGCTAGGTTTGAGCCTTCCTGCATCACGTCACACATATTGATAGCCTTGTAAACCATTAATCTATCTGTTCTTTGTTTCCTTGTTGCTTTCATACCAGGGTTTTACAAACAAACATACATACTTTCATTGATTACCAAGGGTTTATTCGTGCACACTCACAAAACACATGAACTCGCTCAACTTTTGTTGATGTTTTCAAACTACATTTATTTCAGGGAATTAAATGTGGATATGGCGAGCCTTTGGATGTTTCAAGTGAGGTTGGGAATAAAAGATGTCATCCGTAGTCTAAGGGTTTGGATAATGTGTCTTATCCTAGATAAGTCACATCTTCCAAAGCCTGGTTTTATTTAAAGTCTTTTGTCGAGTCCTTATGGAACTCTAAAACAATTTGCATGGTTTGTTTTTGGATTCAAAGTCTGTGTTGGATTTCTAAAACAATGTTGTTTGTGATATTTTAAATTTATTTAATGGATGATTATCTTTAGTTTTATCATATAGTTGTTTGTTATGGTTGAATGCAATGATATTAAGCAAGTCACACATAATCACGCTTCCGCAAAAGTCAGGGTGTGACAACAACAAAGGGAAAGCAAAGGTTAACAACCTTGGACCGAAACAGGGGGCTGTGAAAAAAAGCATGCGCCTTTCCAAGGTAGTTATTACAACTATAACGAGACAGGGCACTGTGTTAACCAATGCAGGAAACCAAAGTGTGAGTGTGCGCATATGGTTAATGAAGATGGCATGCCGCTAATCGCAATGATATCCGAAGAAGCGGCTATGATTGAAGAAGTCAATGTCATGGGTGAAAACCCAAAAGGATGGTTCGTTGACACGGGGGCAACCCGCCATATTTGTGGAGATAAGGCTCTTTTCTCAACATTCAAGGAAGCTACAGGTGAAGAAAACCTTATATGGGAAATAAAGTTACCGCTAGCATCAAGGGTGAAGGCACTGTGATCTTGAAGATGACTTCTGTCAAGGAGCTCACCCTAACCAATGTGCTTTATGTCCCAGAGATACGGAAGAAACTCGTTTCGGGATGGATGCTCAACAAGTTTGGTTTTCGTCTAGTGTTTGAATCAGACAACTTTCTTTTATCTAGACGTGGAACGTTTATCGGAAAGGGGTATGCCCTTAATAGAATGTTTAAAATGAATGTAATGGTTGTGAACCAAAACAAAACTATGAATGAAATTTCTACTTCTACTTACATGATTGAGTCTTCTAATGTTTGGCATGATCTACTAGGACATGTAAATTTTAATTCATTACGACGTTTAATTAAATTAAATTAAATATGATACCAACATTCCATATTGAGTCCGATTACAAATGCGAGCCATGTGTAGAATCAAAACTTACGAGATCATCATTTAAATCGGTTGAACGAATAATCGAACCCCTTGATTTAATTCATACCGATGTGTGTAATTTAAAAGTTATTCCCACATGTGGAGGAAATAAGTACTTTATCACGTTTATTGATGATTGTACCAAATATTACCATGTGTATTTACTTAAGAGTAAAGACGAAGCAATAGAAAAGTTTATCTTGTACAAAAACGAAGTGAGAATCAACTTAAAAAGAAGATAAAAGTTGTTAGAAGCGATCGAGGAGGTGAATATGTTGCACCTTTTGCGGATTTATGCGCAAAAAGTGGCATTATACATGAGTGTACATCTCCTTATTCTCCACAATCAAATGTCATGGTGGAACGAAAGAACCTCACATTGAAAGAGATGATAAACGCCATGTTGATCAGTTCGGGTGTGAACTGAGAAATGTGGGGGGACGCCATTCTCTCAGCAAACTATCGTTTGAACAAGATACTATTAAAAAATAGAGACGAAACTCCATATGAGTTATGGAGAGGAAGAAAGCCTTCATACAAATACTTGAAAGTGTGGGGGGTGCCTAGCAAAGGTGATTGTACCACCTCCTAAGGCTCTTAGGATAGGACCCAAAAACTGTTGATTGCATTTTCATAGGATATGTGCATCAAAGTAGTGCACATCGTTTTCTTGTACATGAGTCCAAGAATCCCGATGTACACAAACACAATATTGTGGAGGCAAATCCTAACATTGCTCATATTTTGAAATTGTGTTTCCTATGCTAAGACAAACACATACAACTTCATCAACAACGGTTGATGAAGCAGATCCAAGTTCCTCTACATGGTTAGATGAAAGACATGAACGACCCGAGGTTGAGGAGGGTGAGCTTAGGCGAAGCAAACAACAAAGGGTTAAAAAATCCTTTGGTCCAGACTTCATGAGCTATATGGTTGATGGTGAGCCCAATACCTACCGCGAGGCGGTTACCACCACAGAAGGACCTCAATGGCAAGAAGCAATTAAGAATGAAATTGATTCTATATTGCAAAATCATACTTGGGAGTTAGTAGATCTTCCACCTGGTTGTAAACTACTTGGATATCATTGGATATTCGAAAGGAAGATGAAAGCTGACGGAAGTATTGATAAATACAAGGCGAGGTTAGTAATAAAAGGGTTTAGACAAAAAGAAGGTCTAGACTACTTTGATACTTACTCACTTGTAACGCGAATAACCTCTATACGATTGGTTCTTACAATTGCGGCTTTAAGAAATTTGGAAGTTCACCAAATGGATGTAAAAATAGCTTTTCTAAATAGCGATTTAGAAGAAGAAATTTACATGGAACTGTTTTGGTCAAAAATCAAGTAAGGATAATGCAACCAAATCTTTTGTTGTGAGGTGTGATGCTTGAATCTATGAACAATTGTATGAACAACTTGCAAATCAAATAAAGAGGTGACACAAGAATTTATACGAGGAAAAAGCCCTTGATCAAGAGTTCATCCCCGGCATAAAAAACCTCGGGTGATGGAAACTACCGATCACCAACTAAGATTAAACAAAAGAATGTTACAACTCGGGATGATAACAAGCTTGTTACAAGGATCACTAGTGTGTGAAAGTGTTAAAGTGTACGAAATCGCCAAGTAATCTGCCGAGAGCTGTTCGAGAGTGTGTGTTTTTGCTAAATTAGCCAAGTGTACTTACTCAAGCTTGTTATCCCCTTTTTAAAATTAGAAATAACTAAACTAACTAACTGTCCGCTAATCGTGCAAGTCTCCCACGATCTCCATAACGTTCACAAGGGCCAAGCACGTGCGGAATATTGAGAGAATATGCTCCACGAATATCGGCAAGACCGAGTCCATGCACATACTCCTGCAAAACAAGCTCACATACAAGGTAGACAACCGTTAGTGTAAGGATAACAATGAGGATCCTGAATCCTGGTCCTGCAACACATTCTGAGGATCCTAAATTCAAACAGAATTAAGGATCCGTGATCCTGGCAGTACTTGAGGATCCATGATCCTTAGGATTGGAAAATCCTCCCCTAACAATTGCCCCCAAAATATAAGGAGTAAAGTGTAAATTAGCGAGTTATATTTTTTTTATCTTATCTGCAACTAACTAACGGATATATAGCCGTTACAATCTAACTAGCCGTTGCAAATTATACGTCATTGAAGCGACGTCCCTGCAGAATCATCATTATATATAGGTTAGAGATAAGGACTAATGTGCATTTAAATTCGAGCAATACTCCCTGATGTGCGTGAGTGTTATTAGTTTTTAATGTATATATTAAGCCCTTTTTAACACTTTTTAGCCAAGTTTTAAATTTATAAAACACGATATTTACTAACACTAAACACACATATGGGCAAGTGCATCCATCGTGAGCGTAGTTGTAACAACCCGCACTTTCGTGCGTTGTTACTACTCGATATACTCGTTACGCCTAGCACCAGAGATTCGGATCATAATGTAACTATATCGCATACATCACTATTCGAAGAATAATCGCATATTTTCGCAATATATTATCACTACGTTACATCACGAACACTAACACTCACGATGGCACTGAGTGAGGACCTATTCTACCCTCCTCGGTGGCCGTGATGTGTCGAAGCTCAGACAATTAACGCTAACAAGGACTCTCGGGTGAGTGCTATAGCTCCAGTCGGCGTGACGATGACGACAATACGAGTGAATGGTACCCCGTCAGTCTTTGTGGCACAAAACACAATAACGTTCACGATAACATCAAGAAAGGACCTATACTACCCTCCTTGATGGCCGTGAAACATCGCTAATAATCGTAAACTCGAATCGAAAACCGATTGTTAATTATCGAAACTGTGGATTATGGATACGTATATACGACCTTTCGTGATTAATTATAATAAATATATATATGACTAAGGGTACGAAAATGTGTAACAAAATTATCGCAACGCTCTTTACACAAATCGGGATGATAAAACTCAACATTCGAATGGAATGCCTATCCGCACGGATGGACCTATCCGCACGGATGGGCCTATCCGCACGGATGGTCCTATCCGCACGGATGGTCCTGTCTGAACGGATGGCCCCATTCCTCCTTTCCCCTCTCTGTTGCCTATAAATAGCCTGTCACACCACTGTTCAAGTGATGTGACAGCTCCCACTCGACCAGACACGCTTCAAGACCCTTTTCTCTCGATTCCTCGCGATTCCGGTAAGATTTCAACCTAAAACTCGTACTTCTATGATCTACACCCAATTCTACATCATTCTATCTTTTAAAACTCAATTTCTAACCGTGAAATCTGCTGATTTAAGGCGTTTTAAGGTGATGTCACCAAGAGTTCTTATGAACTTCAACTTGTGACCTCATCCCACCGTAGACGGCTCAGATCTGGGTGATTTCCACATGTTTTGATAACAAATCCCACCTAAATCTATGTATTTAACCAAGGCACTGTGCGATTTCGAGCTAAACATGAGAAACCGTCAAGAACGGCCAGATCTGATGGAACGGGGTGATTCCCGACCGTTAGAGCGGGTCGGAACTGATGGAATTTCAAGTGTTAGTGCGAAATTACACTGCCCCGTCAACTCCACACGTATTCCTTCCGTTAAACACTCAGAAACAGTGTTCAGAATGCGAAACAGACGTGTCATCCGCACGGATCACATGTCATCCGGACGGATAACATGTCATCCGCACGGATAACATGTCATCCGGACGGATAAGCACCATCCGACCGGATAACCACTGAACCTTATCGTTTCAAACGAATGGCCATCCGGCCGGATTGCCATCCGACCGGATAGCCACTGTCTAATGTCCTCTCCTAACAAGTGACCATCTGATCGGATTGCCATCTGACCGGATGGCCAATAGTCACCTGTTTCACCCGTCGCCGTTTAACGCACTCTTAATCGATCAGGCTAACTCAGACGCGTTCTCAATCAATCCAAATCAAGTTGTGTTTACTTGCCGATTACGCACTGTGGGTATACTTGAACCCTTTTTAATTGTATTTTGGGTGTAACATACGTTTCTAGCAAATCGAACTTATCAAACGAATTATTCAATCAATCGAATTATCACTTGCGAATAACTGTTATGCATAGATATACGTGATGCTAGTTGCATATGTGCTAGGGCTTATACTCGCGACGTCCCACCATGACTAGTATAGTACTATTGCGCCCGACGGGGTCTAGTTTACCATCGCATATTCGAGCATCGAGGACTTAGTTGGTAGTATCAGCCTTGTGAGTAAATATGTCATGTGTTACGTTTATGCATATGGAAATTCGCTACACTTTTTATCTATTATGCTATACATATCAAACCTGTATACTCGCCAATACATTTGTATTGACAAATATTTTAACGTATGTTGCAGGTTAGATCGCAGGCTATATCAAATCAAGCTAGGAAGTCTAGAAACTCAACTAAAATCTAGGTTGTCGAATTTGTATTGTTCGAGAGGACAAGAAATCTGTGATAACTTATGTGATCGTATTATTTGTTAGTATGGGATAACGAATGTATTAAAATATTATCGCAATATAGTTGTTATGGATTCTCTTGAGCAATCTGATTCGCCTAGTGCCACGCCCCGATGATTCCGCCATCGGTTTGGGTGTGACAGTAGTATAGTGTTGGCAAGATACCGAGGTCGTCCAAGGACACAAGAGCTTTTAGTACCGGTTTATCCTCAACGTCTAATCAAATCAAAAGTTTAGAAAAAGGTTTTAAACTAGAAAAATAAAAACTAACTAAAATGCTGAAAAATAAAAATAAAAAAATAAAAACAGATAGACAAGATGAATCACTTGGCTCCGACTCGTGTTTAGTGTAACCTTTGATTATTTCCGCACTTTTGCACTATTTAAGAGATTATCTTAGTTATTGTAGTAGGCCCCTCTTTTGAAGGTGACGTTACCCTCAACCCAGTAGTTTGAGTCAGCAAGGATACAATCCTAAAGGGTAGGATTATTGAAAGATAATTAATTAAGTTATTAATGTGTATTGTGGTAGGCTCCTCTTTTGAAGGTGACGTTACCCTCGGCTAAGTAGTCTGATTCAGCAGGGATACAGTCCTCAGTAGCCGAGTTAAAGTATTAATAGTAGCTTACATATGGGGGATCAAAGAGTTTGGACCCCCGCCATCCAATACCGGTGGGTATTGAAGGAGGTCCTACTAAATTTGACCCAGGTCCTTGCAGGATCTATACACTGAACAAGGCAAGACTCTTACCAAACCGTTCCCTTAACCCCCGACCAGGTAGCAAACATACCTCCATATAGACCGTGGAGATATGAATGGTGAAAATCTTTTATTTTATATAGACAGTAAAATAATGCCAAGACACCACGGACAAACGATAAGGAAGAATCACCTTCAACATAAGAAACTAGTTATTAAAGTCATTAATACATAACCAAGTAAAAAGTGCGAAAAGATTAAAAATAAAAAGTATTACACTAGACACTTTGTTTTCACCAAGTGATGTAAGAGACTTAGGCAAACATGGATTGCTCAGGTGTGAAAACCGAGCGATCCAGTCGAGATCAGGTGTGAAAACCGAGCGATAACGAAAGTATTACAATAAAAAGTATTACAATACACGTGTTTTCGAAAACCAAGAACTCTCGATAGGATTGCTCACTCAGGTTCGAAAACCGAGCGATCCAGTCGAGATCAGGTGTGAAAACCAAGAACTCTCGATAGGATTGCTCACTCAGCGCATTTTTCTAGCACGAGAACCTTTCATCGAGTTAGGAGTGACATCCACATCTCGACGAAAGTCTCCATTTCGAAATCCAGTGGAGCTCGCGAATTTATTCGAAGAGTACAACCACAATTAGGAGCGAAACTGTTAAGACAGGGGTGAAACCCGTACCTTAATAAGCCGTCCCACTCTCTAAATTGGTTTTCAAAAGCTCTCACCAAGGACTCGACTATCATGATAACTCGAGCCACGTGATGACTAGGAAGACGAATGCCATGAGCTGCATCCCAGTGGAAGCATGGAGTCTTCTAGGTCAACGCGCGCGCACGAACTTGTTAAATATAGTTGGGTAACCTTGGGTAGTCGACACCTAAACACCCAAGGCACTCTATCATACGACCCGCCAATCTTACAACTGGTTGGAAACTTATTTACGTTTTGAAACTTTACGCTTTATCGATTTAAGGATTTTCACTCCCTACTTTATAAACGCACAATTCGCACAGCCATCGCAATCTAAAACGAAACCCGAATGTTCGCAACAAAACTAATGCATAATCTATCGCCTTCGCTATCGTTTTCGCACCTCAACGCGTTCTCGCATATTCTAAATCAACCTGTATGTGTATGATTACAAGTTACATCTATATAAATATATATATATATATACGTATAAACAAACAAGTCATTGCGTGAGAACTTAGGAATTTCGTGTTTCCTATGTGGCTCCTATGTGGTTCGCATACTAATATACTATCGCATCAAGTTTTGAACGAGCTCAATCGCATCGCAAAACTAAAAAATCATTATGATCGAATCTCATTCCAAGTCTCTTCCTGTCTAGATGCCTTCCAACAACTCTACCTCGAGACGATTAGCTAGGAGAAGAGCCAAACGAAGCGCCGATAAGAGGATTGCATCACTTGTGACTAAGGAAGTGGTTAAGCTTATTCCTCAAATTGCCGCTCAAGTGCACTCTCTCAGCAACTCTCGAACTTCGGAAGACGTTAAGACAGAAGAGCCGCAGTCTACTTTTCTCTACAAACACTTCAAAGCCTGTGACCCGATGGAATTCACGGGTGAAGGAGGTGTGACTCAACTACTCCAGTGGTTCGATTCTATCGAAGTTACCCTTCGTCAAAGTGGGTGTCCCGATAGTTTCCGTACTACTTGTGCTACCGGAGTATTTCAATCGCGAGCACTCGACTGGTGGACCACTGAACGTAACAAACGTGGGGTCTCCGTGGCTTACGCTCTCTCTTGGAATGAGCTGAAAGAGCTTATGAAGAAAGAGTACTGCCCTCCCCACGAAATCCAGAAGCTAGAAAACGGATTTTGGGAAATCAAGCAAACCAAAGGTGACAATGCTGGCTACACCGCAAGGTTCAAACAACTTAGCATAATCTGCCCAAGTCAGGTCAACACTTCAGAAAAGGCCATCGTAAAGTACATTCGTGGCTTGCCGGAGTGTGTGGGCGACTTTGTCGAAGCTGCAAGGCCAGCTACCATCGAAGAAACCTACCGCTTAGCCGCAGAGATCAACGACAAACGACTCATGGAAGAGTTTTCCTCAAAGAATCCTGTCAAGCAAGCTCATCAAGCAATCGCCATTAATCCCCCAGGCGAACATGTTGACGAATCTTCCGATGAATCTACTGACGAATCTTCTGAAAAATCTGCTGGCGATTCTTCTAACGAATCTGCTAACGATTCTTCTAACGAATCTGCTATCGATTCTTCGGACGAATCTGCTGCCGATTCTTCTGACAAATCTGCCGACGGATCTTCCGACAAATCAGCCAAAGACTCTGCAAGTGAGTCCTCAGACGAATCCTCCAACGACGAAATCTCTTCGCAAGACACTGACAAACCCAGCCGCAAACGAAAGACTTCAAGCCCGAGCTCATCAACAACCGAACTGTCGCAACCGGAACCTCTTCGAGCAGTTCCAATGTTTCCAAAACGAGCCTACACCGGAGCTCATCCTCAGTGTTACTCGTGTACCTATCATCATCCAGTTGGGGCTGACTGTCGCTATTGCAGTAACTGCAACCGTTACGGTCACTTCACTGGTAACTGCCGCATCGAACCGTGAAGTTGAGTACAACAACAACAGCTCCAGCAAAAGTCTTCAGCATCAGATATCTAGCAAGCGTAGGATAAAGTTGTAATGATATGATTCTCGACGTTAATTTCTAAGTTTTGAACCTACTCTATTACTCGATATTGCCACTATGTGTAACGTTAACTCTCGTCTTCGTTCTCTCTTTCACTCTTTAATCGTCGCACTTAGACTAGAATCACGCACATACTATATACTATATCACGAAATAATGTGTTTTGCCCTCACTACACTCTTAGAACGAGGTACGATAAACGTGCAAGGAACGACTAATCACGGGTGCACACGGGATTATTTGGGTCAGTGCACGGAGATCGTAGTAAATTCTAAGGTGCCAAAGCGTTACGACGAAGTAGGACACCAAACCACGGGATCGAAGTAGTAGGGGTCAAGCAAGGTGTGCTTTATCATACTACCGAAGTTCCGTGAAGAAAGTGCCACGTGGAGTTGAACGTTATTAGACCTATATACTATTATGAATATTTTCAACACACTACACTCAATCGCAAGGCGTAACAACTGAAATTGCATCATCGCAAGACTTGTCGTGAGTCTGCAAACGCAATGCAATCGCCTCATCGATGGACTCTGGAGAGTCTACCTCGCAAGGCCATTGTATCGACGCAAGACTGGTCGTAAGCCTGTCGTGATCAATCTCATCAAGTACATAAACGCTCACGATATTGTTGAGTGAGGACTTATTCTACCCTCCTCGATAATCGTGATGTGTCGCAACGTAACGTTAAGCTTATTCGAAACGAAACTCGACTAATCGCAATCGCTTATCATATGTATCTCGCAATCTCTATCGCTTATCACGTGAACCTATGTCGTTTACCGCGTATCAATCTATCGCTATACCGTTATCTGTGATATTGTGTTCAGTTAGCACGCATGACCTCGCTTCACAAGATGAAACTCATATGGTTAACGCAAGGTGTTTTAGTCATATCAGCGGACTTTCGTGGAAAAAGGCCATGTGGGGCCCGATGTTAGTAAAATCTGTAGTGTTATTCAATCAAATCGAACCGCGTAAATCGAACCGCATCAATCGCGTATACCTCCATCGATTACAAAGCAACAACTACCGATTTTCGTAATTCGTTTATCATCGCCGTCATTACTGGTGTTGTGTTGTGATTATTCATTTAATCGCTTATCACTTATCGTAAGTAGTCTACCACTTGTTCATGTATCGCGTACCGCTTATCGCTCGTTTGGTATTCATCGCAGTCTGTATGGTATTAGTACACATAACACCGCTTCACGAGGCAAACCTAACCTGGTTAAACATAGTGTTTTGTCATGTTAGAAAACTCTCATGGAAACGTGCCATGTGGGTGTAATGTGGAATCAAATCGAAAACACGCTAATCGCTTATCGCTCGACGCCTAACCAGACACGACACATAAATGTTTTGTGTCATCAGGCTACTCGTGCACGCTGTTGTAGCTACGTTCGTAATTCAACTCGCCGGCTTAACTTATTCGATTCTATCTTATACTCGGTCTGACTTTCTATCGATTGGGCCAAGTAAGCGCAATTCTACCCATGTCGTATCGGCACACATGACACCGTCTCACGAAACGGAAGTAATATGGGCAAAACATGGTGGATACGCCGCTGGTACTTCCTATATATAAGTGTTTTAATCATGTTAACGAACTTCCGTGGGAAGGTGCCAAGTGGGGCTTGATGCTAAATTATCTTTTTCAAACGGTTAAAACTGATTTTTATAAAACTTTTATTAAAACCATGGAACAAGTGAAATTCCTCACAATGTGCAGGTAACATCGAACCAGCTTAACTCCATGGTTAAGGGGAGCTTTCATGAGTCCAATTTTTTCCTTAAAAACTTTTGCAATATCAAAAACAAGACTTTCTTGAGACGTTGGTTCAACATCAAGTTCAGCTTGAACCCGTGCCATAGAAGAGTTTTCGTAGCCTCAGTTTTCATCTTGAACTCCTTAAAATGTTTAAAACTTAAACTTTCTTGTAACGTTGGTTAACGATCGACTCAGTTAACCCTACGTCATGAGAAACCTTGCAAGTACTTTAAAATTTCAATCGCGTCAAACTAACAAATCCCCGTGACACGAGGTACTTTGGAACGCCAACTTGTGGGATATTACTTTTGTCCTTACGTCGCCTTCTCGCTATCGCAATCGATCTCTATTATTCGAAACGCTCTGGTTTGTCAACTCTCGGTCAAATCACTCGTTGTATCGCTACTCATACACGATCAGCTCCCAAAGGTCTACCTGATGGATTAATTTCGGGACGAAATTTCCTAAAGTAGGGGAGACTGTAACAACCCGCACTTTCGTGCGTTGTTACTACTCGATATACTCGTTACGCCTAGCACCAGAGATTCGGATCATAATGTAACTATATCGCATACATCACTATTCGAAGAATAATAGCATATTTTCGCAATATATTATCACTACGTTACATCACGAACACTAACACTCACGATGGCACTGAGTGAGGACCTATTCTACCCTCCTCGGTGGCCGTGATGTGTCGAAGCTCAGACAATTAACGCTAACAAGGACTCTCGGGTGAGTGCTATAGCTCCAGTCGGCGTGACGATGACGACAACACGAGTGAATGGTACCCCGTCAGTCTTTGTGGCACAAAACACAATAACGTTCACGATAACATCAAGAAAGGACCTATACTACCCTCCTTGATGGCCGTGAAACGTCGCTAATAATCGCAAACTCGAATCGAAAACCGATTGTTAATTATCGAAACTGTGGATTATGGATACGTATATACGACCTTTCGTGATTAATTATAATAAATATATATATGACTACGGGTACGAAAATGTGTAACAAAATTATCGCAACGCTCTTTACACAAATCGGGATGATAAAACTCAACATTCGAATGGAATGCCTATCCGCACGGATGGACCTATCCGCACGGATGGGCCTATCCGCACGGATGGTCCTATCCGGACGGATGGTCCTATCCGCATGGATGGTCCTATCCGGACGGATGGTCCTGTCTGAACGGATGGCCCCATTCCTCCTTTCCCCTCTCTGTTGCCTATAAATAGCCTGTCACACCACTGTTCAAGTGATGTGACAACTCCCACTCGACCAGACATGATTCAAGACCCTTTTCTCTCGATTCCTCGCGATTCCGGTAAGATTTCAACCTAAAACTCGTACTTCTATGATCTACACCCAATTCTACATCATTCTATCTTTTAAAACTCAATTTCTAACCGTGAAATCTGCTGATTTGAGGCGTTTTGAGGTGATGTCACCAAGAGTTCTTATGAACTTCAAGTTGTGACCTCATCCCACCGTAGACGACTCAGATCTGGGTGATTTCCACATGTTTTTATAACAAATCCCACCTAAATCTATGTATTTAACCAAGGCACTATGCGATTACGAGCTAAACATGAGAAACCGTCAAGAACGGCCAGATCTGATGGAACGGGGTGATTCCCGACCGTTAGAGCGAGGCGGAACTGATGGAATTTCAAGTGTTAGTGCGAAATTACACTGCCCCGGCAACTCCACACGTATTCCTTCCGTTAAACACTCAGAAACAGTGTTCAGAATGCGAAACAGACGTGTCATCCGCACGGATCACATGTCATCCAGACGGATAACATGTCATCCGCATGGATAACATGTCATCCGCACGGATAACATGTCATCCGGACGGATGAGCACCATCCGACCGGATAACCACTGAACCTTATCATTTCAAACGAATGGCCATCTGGCCGGATTGCCATCCGACCGGATAGCCACTGTCCAATGTCCTCTCCTAACAAGTGACCATACGATCGGATTGCCATCCGACCGGATGGCCAATAGCCACTTATTTCACCCGTCGCCGTTTAACGCACTCTCAATCAATCAGGCTAACTCAGACGCGTTATCAATCAATCCAAATCAAGTTGTGTTTACTTGCCGATTACGCACTATGAGTATACTTGAACCCTTTTTAATCGTATTTTGGATGTAACATACGTTTCTAGCAAATCAAACTTATCAAACGAATTATTCAATCAATCGAATTATCATTTGCGAATAACTGTTATGCATAGATATACGTGATGCTAGTTGCATATGTGCTAGGGCTTATACTCGCGACGTCCCACCATGACTAGTATAGTACTATTGCGCCCGACGAGGTCTAGTTTGCCATCACATATTCGAGCATCGAGGACTTAGTTGGTAGTATCAGCCTTGTGAGTAAATATGTCATGTGTTACGTTTATGCATATGGAAATTCGCTACACTTTTTATTTATTATGCTATACATATCAAACCTGTATACTCGCCAATACTTTTGTATTGACAAATATTTTAACGTATGTTGCAGGTTAGATCGCAGGCTATATCAAATCAAGCTAGGAAGTCTAGAAACTCAACTAAAATCTAGGTTGTCGAATTTGTATTGTTCTAGAGGATAAGAAATCTGTGATAAATTATGTGATCGTATTGTTTGTTAGTATGGGATAACGAATGTATTAAATATTATCGCAATATAGTTGTTATGGATTCTCTTGAGCAATCTGATTCGCCTAGTGCCACGCCCCGATGATTCCGCCATCGGTTGGGGTCTGACAGTAGTATAGTGTTGGCAAGATACCGAGGTCGTCCAAGGACACAAGAGCTTTTAGTACCGGTTTATCCTCAACGTCTAATCAAATCAAAAGTTTAGAAAAAGGTTTTAAACCAGAAAAATAAAAACTAACTAAAATGCTGAAAAATAAAAATAAAAAAATAAAAACAGATAGACAAGATGAATCACTTGGCTCCGACTCGTGTTTAGTGTAACCTTTGATTATTTCCGCACTTTTGCACTATTTAAGAGATTATCTTAGTTATTGTAGTAGGCCCCTCTTTTGAAGGTGACGTTACCCTCAACCCAGTAGTTTGAGTCAGCAAGGCTACAATCCTAAAGGGTAGGATTATTGAAAGATAATTAATTAAGTTATTAATGCGTATTGTGGTAGGCTCCTCTTTTGAAGGTGACGTTACCCTCGGCTAAGTAGTCTGATTCAGCAGGGATACAGTCCTAAGTAGTCGGGTTAAAGTATTAATAGTAGCTTACATATGAGGGGATCAAAGAGTTTGGACCCCCGCCATCCAATACCGGTGGGTATTGAAGGAGGTCCTACTAAATTTGACCCAGGTCCTTGCAGGATCTATACACTGAACAAGGCAAGACTCTTACCAAACCGTTCCCTTAACCCCCGACCAGGTAGCCAACATTCCTCCATATAGATCGTGGAGATATGAATGGTGAAAATCTTTTATTTTATATAGACAGTAAAATAATGCCAAGACACCACGGACAAACGATAAGGAAGAATCACCTTCAACATAAGAAACTAGTTATTAAAGTCATTAATACATAACCAAGTAAAAAGTGCGAAAAGATTAAAAATAAAAAGTATTACACTAGACACTTTGTCTTCACCAAGTGATGTAAGAGACTTAGACAAACATGGCCTTGATTGTCAAGAACTCTTACGATCATTCTTGGATCCCAAGATGACTCACACACTCTATGATGGACAATGGATGATGGTGGTGGATGATGGTGTTGTGATGCTGGTGGGTGGTGGGTGAAGTGTGAGAGAGGTGGTGTGCCAAGGGATGGTTTACAAATGAGCCAAGCGCCCCTATTTATAGCATGAACAGCAGCTCGGGCATGGCCCCTTGTTCAGTGGGCACGGCCCCATGTCCATCCTCTTCTCTGTCTTCATTAATTGCAGTTTGTCTTCATTAGTTGACCACGCCCCCGTGTCCGCTGGGCACGACCCCGTGTGCAGAAGCGTATCTGTACTATCAAGATTTGCCTAGATTCTGCGAATCTTATAGTTGACCACGGCCCCGTGTCCGCTGAGCACGGCCCCGTGGTGGGCGATGGAAGCTTCTACAACTTTGTCTTTTATGCTGACACTTGGGCACGCCCCCGTGTTCACTGAGCACGGGGCGTGTTCAGCCTTCTGTTCTCTTGTTTTGCTTAGGAAGATGCTTTCAGGGAGGTCGGGCATGCCACGTTTGTTCCTTTTCTTGTATTTATGTTAGATTTAGCTGCCTTTTTGCTTCTTTTGTTAATTTGAGCTCATTTAATCCTGAAAATACAAAAGGAAGACAAAAGCACACTTTTTTCCAACATTAGTACTAAAAAAATGTTAGTTTTATGACACAATTGATGTAATTTATATGTTGCATTTTACACACATCAAATACCCCCACACTTGAATCTTTGCTTGTCCTCAAGCAAAACTCTTTATAATGTGGCTTTACACTCCCAAATGGAATGGGTAGAAGAGAAGGTTTTTGGGCTTGTCATAGAGTGTCGGGATTTCCAAGATTCTTTATTAAGTTTTATTTTTATTTATTTACAATCCTATTCGTCATGATTTATTTAAAAATTTTCATAAGATAAATTACTTATTAGGGCATAACATGCCTCTTTAAAATTCTATTTATATACAAGTTCACATAACTCACGGGGGATCACTCAACACTCGGCCGAAGATGTATTTTAGTGAATCACTCGAGAGCGGCATGAAACTTACTCCTACCATAGGCTTGCCAATCAATCAATCCTCCTCCTTTTTAACTATATACCTTTGTAAATACCAAGAGGACTTTTGGGTGAAGGGTTAGCCTTGGGTTAAAGGTAGGTGATTGGGTTAGTGGTTAGTAGAAAAAGGGCGAAAAGCGTAAAAAGCATCGGTTTTCGTAAGACTTTTTATTTTTGCAATTTTTTATTTTGATGAAGCCATAATTCAAACAAAGTTATTTTTGATGAACTTGCTTGTTTATTTTCTTTTGCTTCATCATCAACAAATTTTTTTTGAAAGTCATACGAAAAACCGAGCTTGTCACTAAAACAAAGGGTTTAAAAATAAAAAGGTTTTGGTGGGTGAAAGGGTGTTTGGTTTGGGTTAAGAAATGAAAAGGTTTAGGCTCAAAGGGGTTAACTAAGGGGATTTTGGGTAGGTGGTAAAAAAATAATGGTGTAGAAATAAAAAGGGTTAGTCCTAATGCCTCCATCATTTACTTACTCGGGTTTAAGTTGGTAAGGACCGGGAATGTGTCGTCATGGCAAGTTCTAGAGTTGTAAGAACCAAGCGGCTATTCACACAAGAAACGAAAAATGAGCATTTAGTTTAAAGATGTGTATTTGTATGCTCAATAAAGGCTCAAAACTCACTTTTGTGGGTATGGGTTTTTATGTGATCAAGTATATATAATTAAATTTTAACTAAGCTTGTCATGCCTTTTCATAATTTTCTTATGTTGGTTCTTTTTATCACGACGCTATCGGTTGTAAATTTATAAAAATATAACCTTTTTAGAATTTGAAATTCCCAAGTTAAACCTAGACAAGTAAAAAAAATTTTGAAAAAAATTTGGGGTGATTAGCGGTTCCAATAGAGTTTTGTGTAAGGCTTGTAATTAGGACTTGCAAGATTCAAAGTTTTAGCATCCCCCCCCCACACTTAAATTACACATTGTCCTCAGTGTGTCCCAAAAATAAGTTTTTAGGTTGATTAAATGTGTAAAAGGTGTGAAAAAGCAAAATTTTATGTTACTAGGCGTCTGGACACGGCCCCGTGTTCGATGGACACGACCCCGTGTTCAGGTGCCAGTAACGAAAACTTACAGAAGGTGGACACGGGGGTGTGTCCACTGGGCACGACCCCGTGTCTGGCAAAAGTCTGCAGATTTAGACAAACAACAGGTCTGGGGAAGTGGGCACGGGGGCGTGTTGGCTGGGTACGGCCCCGTGTAGACAATCTGCAAAGGTGAAAAACAGGTTTCTGGTTCAGGTTTTCCTGTCCCGGCTTTAGTAACACTGATGTTTAGTGTTCTAAGCCTCGCATGTACCTGTTTTATCAATAAACACAACACCAAACCATAGCAAACATCCTAAATTACCAAGTTCAACATCCACGTCACAAAGTTAAAAAGAAATGCAGAAAATAAAAAGAGTTAAAGGAAATTAAATTGTTCAACACACGGCACGCAGGCCAGAAATTGTTCAAGATAAAAAAAGGGGGTTAACCTGTGGGATCACCAACCAACCGCTTCTGCCTCCGCTCTTCCCGCCTAGTCCATGTCCTCATCCTCATCATCATCATCTCCTCCACCATGCCCCTCAATGTACTCCCGGATATTCCCAATATCATCTTGGATATCGGATATGTTTCTCTTGATTGCTCCAACCCGGTTGTACGTGTTGCTCGCCATGTTATAGGTGTTCCTGGTGCACATGAGATTTTCCTGCAACAAATCATGTAAACTTTGGAAATTAGGAAAACCACCTCCTTGTGAGGAGGACTGGCGCGGATCACCGTGGGGCTGGTACTAGTACTGATGATGTTGTGGAGCGTGAAGGACGAGTGCCTCTTGCGGGTTCCATGCATGTCCCTGCATCCTTTGGAAGCTAACCGACCCGTCTTCAGCCTCATAAATTAAGTTCATGGAGCGGCAGATGTGTACATCCACTCTTCCCGACCATGGACTCCTTTCGAAGGATCTAGGTATGTTCGTGAAGTGCTTGAAGAGACGGTATATCCACCCCCCCCCCGAAGAAGATAGGGGTTGGTGAAGTAGCAAGTCGGTTCAGATGCATGTTACGGAGCAGGAGGTACGGAACATCTAGGTGCCTGCGGGTATGAATACAATGAAGGACCACCAAATCTCTCAACCCCACAACGCCACTGCTATCATGCCTTTGGCTAAGAGAGTAAGCGAGGACTCTATGAATGTAACGGTAAAGCGGGTCCCTCAGCTTAGTGCTCTTAGTGCCGCTCGGGTTGTAGTGCCCTTCACCAATTTGAGCCCATGCGGCTTGGCGTTCGTTCTCATCCAACTCTCGCACCCCTTCGGTGTTTTCTTCAGTACCCGCATCTTCTTCCGCATACAACCCAATTATCGACCCAAATTGTGCCATTGAAATCGAGTACCTAGTTCCACCACATCGGAATGCTACCCCATCATTGTCAAATGGGTCGCACCTTGAATTGAACGTGAAGGTGCTATAGAATTCCATAGTGCACTGGTGGACTGAGCGAAGTCGAGTGGTCTGGGTGACTCTTAGTGGTCCTGTGACTAGGTTGTTGAAGCGGTCAAGTTGGTTCACCAATGCTAACAAATCCATGCACGCTTGTCTTTGGTATTCTTCCGATCTTGTTTGAAGTACTTCGTATCTAGCCCTAGCATCGATCTCATTTACGTTGAACCTCGTGAATTTCCTTGACATCTGAAACAATACACCAAAAGTTAGCATGAAACAGTGGAATTTTCGGACAAAACTGCAAACAGCGAGCTGGACACGGCCCCGTGTTCAGTGGCACGACCCCGTGTCCAGGCGTCTGTTACTGAAAAATTTCATTTTTCGACCCGGTTTTGAAAACTTGAAAATTTTTGGTTCACTAGGTGCGGTTTCCCCTGAAAATGAAACCCCAAGTGCCGTTTTTCCCATAACAAACCGTTTACCCATTCAATTTTATCTTTTTCGGTTCAAAAACAAGGGTTTGAGGTTTTTGTGAGAAATCGGGCGAATCTTTGAACAATACAAGTGGATTTACTTCCTAAAACACTACTCTAAACTAATGCTAACATATTTAAGCAAAAATTTGAGGTTCGATCCGGATGAAGTTCAAGAACCCTAGATTTTTTCCCAAATTTTTGAAGTTTTAACTACATGCAAATGCTTAATCTAACTAATAATAGTGGTGGGATCATACCTTGATGTTGTTAGAACGATAGGAGACGTCGAAAATCTGTGGAAAATCGCCTTGAACCAGAGCATTTTCGGGGAAACGGGGCGTGTGGAATGAAGTAACTGTTATGAAAAAGGGGTTTTATCCCGACAGTTGCGCGGACACGGCCTCGTGCCGAGCAAAAGTTTTTTTTTTTAGTGCTCGTGTGAGTGCCCTTTGTTTCCCAAAAACTTGGTTAGAAGACTTACCGATTATGATGTCATCCTGTTGGTTCGTAACTTACCAGGTATTATGTTGTTTCCTTTACTCATCGACCGTTTGAAGCGAGATTTCTTCCTCTTCATCCTTAATAAATCCTTGATAGAGTTTCAGCCGTTGGCCATTGACTTTGAATGGAGGTCCATTCCGAGATTTAATTTCTACTGCACCGTGTTGGAAAATATGGGTGATGGAAAATGGTCCTGACCACCTAGATTTTAATTTACCAGGAAATAGTCGAAGTCGTGAATTAAACAAAAGAACTTGATCTCCTACTCGAAATTCATTAGGTTTAATATGTTTGTCATGCAAGCTTTTCATTCTTTCCTTATAAATTTCTGAGTTTGAGTATGCATAATTCCTAAGTTCATCTAACTCATTTAATTGACAAAATCGATTTCTACCGGCAAATTCTAAATCTAAGTTTACATTTTTAATTGCCCAGTAGGCTTTGTGTACAATTTCTTCTGACAAATGACAGCTTTTCCCATAGACTAGCTTATATGGGGTTGTACCTATTGTTGTTTTATAAGCAGTTCGAAAAGCCCATAATGCATCATCTAATTTATCTGCCCATTCTTTTCTATTTAACCCTACGGTTTTTTCGAGTATTCGTTTAAAACCTCTATTAGTCACTTCGGCTTGTCCGTTTGTTTGAGGGTGATATGCTATTGAGACCCAGTGATAGACCCCATATCTTGTTAAAAATTTTCAAGTTGATGGTTGCAAAAATGGGTACCTCTATCACTTATTAATGCTTTAGGTGTTCCAAAACGAGAGAATAATTTCTTCAGAAATCTTACCACGACTCTTCCATCATTTGTTGGAAGTGCCTCGGCCTCGGCACATTTAGACAGGTAATCTACTGCCACAAGTATATATTTGTTTCCTTTTAACAGTGGGAAAGGTCCCATAAAGTCGAGTCCCCACACATCAAAAATTTCACAAACAAGAATGCCATTTTGTGGCATTTCGTTTTTGGAAGAAATATTACCTGTTCTTTGGCAATCATCACATGTCTTGACAAGACTTTGGGCGTCTTTGTAAATTGTTGGCCAATAAAATCCTGAATCAAATACCTTTCGTGCGGTACTAGCGGCACCATGATGTCCTCCGTATGGACCTTCATGACAATGGCGGAGAATTCTGCTTGCTTCGCTACCATGTACGCATCGTCGTACGAGTTGGTCGGCACACATTTTGAAAAGATAAGGGTCTTCCCAAAAATAATGCTTCACATTAGCAAAGAATTTTTTTCTTTGATGATGCGGCCAACCT
>JARYGA010034424.1:0-46255 GCA_030545235.1 Helianthus tuberosus | reverse complement strand
AAAGCAGCATATGGCTCTTATCATCTTTTTTTTTTTATTTTGAACGGAAAGGAACGAGTGTCAACCACCGTGACACCGGGCGCTAGGGCTGTAAACGAACCGAACGAACACGAACAAGGCTTTGTTCGTGTTCGTTCGTTAAGGAAATAAATGTGTTCACGAACGGTTTATGAACACTTACCGAACGAGATTTTATGTTCGTGTTCGTTCATTAAGGAAATGAGCGTGTTCGCGAACGGTTCACGAACAAAAATAAATTTGGCGAACGCGACGAAGGATAAAGATAGATGGCCTAGAGAGTAGCACTCGAACTTGAATCCCTTATTGTGGAACAAAGGTCGATCGTATTCGCCAATGTAAATAATGAGAAATGAAAGGTAAATGATGCATAAACAAGGTGAAAGTGGGTTTCCTAGTTTAATTGTTAGGGTAATAAAATAAATAAAAGTTTAATACTATAAAAAGTACATATAAAATATAAGAAAGTACAAAGATCTTCAATTAAAACATAAACATACGAACATAAACAAACACAAAGCAACGAATGTTCACGAACACGTTCACGAACACCTTACCGAACGTTCACGAACACAATCGAACGAACGAGACCTCTGTTCATGTTCGTTCATTTAACTAATCGAACGAAATTTCTTGTTCATGTTCGTTCATTTATTAAACGAACGAACATAAACGAACTTCCCGCCGAACGGTTCACGAACTGTTCGCTGAACGTTCGGTTCGTTTACAGCCCTACCGGGCGCTGTGGCCAAGGTCGACTACTCAACCGCCACCAGCCTCTTGGCTCTCCCAAATACGCGGAAACCCGACCTCTACCCGCCCGAAGGAATGACAGTGGAATAATCGGTAAAACCTCGCCTCCCATCCAAGACGAACCATATTTCCCTATACGCTTCCTATACTTTACTTACTTTACTCACATGGGAAACGTATTGCCCTATATAGCCCTATACGCTTCCTATAGATTTTTTTTTTCAAAAGCAGCATATGGCTCTTATCATCTTTTTTTTTAATTTTGAACGGAAAGGAACGAGTGTCAACCACCGTGACACCGGGCGTTGTGGCCAAGGTCGACTACTCAACCGCCACCAGCCTCTTGGCTCTCCCAAATACGCGGAAACCCGACCTCTACCCGCCCGAAGGAATGGCAGTGGAATAATCGGTAAAACCTCGCCTCCCATCCAAGACGAACCATATTGCCATATACGCTTCCTATACTTTACTTACTTTACTCACATGGGAAACGTATTGCCCTATATAGCCCTATACGCTTCCTATAGATTTTTTTTTCAAAAGCAGCATATGGCTCTTATCATCTTTTTTTTTTTATTTTGAACGGAAAGGAACGAGTGTCAACCACCGTGACACCGGGCGCTGTGGCCAAGGTCGACTACTCAACCGCCACCAGCCTCTTGGATCTCCCAAATACGCGGAAACCCGACCTCTACCCGCCCGAAGGAATGGCAGTGGAATAATCGGTAAACCCTCGCCTCCCATCCAAGACGAACCATATTGCCATATACGCTTCCTATACTTTACTTACTTTACTCACATGGGAAACGTATTGCCTTATATAGCCCTATACGCTTTCCATAGATTTTTTTTTTCAAAAGCAGCATATGGCTCTTATCATCTTTTTTTTTTTATTTTGAACGGAAAGGAACGAGTGTCAACCACCGTGACACCGGGCGCTGTGGCCAAGGTCGACTACTCAACCGCCACCAGCCTCTTGGCTCTCCCAAATACGCGGAAACCCGACCTCTACCCGCCCGAAGGAATGGCAGTGGAATAATCGGTAAAACCTCGCCTCCCATCCAAGACGAACCATATTGCCATCTACGCTTCCTATACTTTACTTATTTTACTCACATGGGAAACGTATTGCCCTATATAGCCCTATACGCTTCCTATAGATTTTTTTTTTCAAAAGCAGCATATGGCTCTTATCATCTTTTTTTTTTTTTTATTTTGAACGGAAAGGAACGAGTGTCAACCACCGTGACACCGGGCGCTGTGGCCAAGGTCGACTACTCAACCGCCACCAGCCTCTTGGCTCTCCCAAATACGCGGAAACCCGACCTCTACCCGCCCGAAGGAATGACAGTGGAATAATTTGTAAAACCTCGCCTCCCATCCAAGACGAACCATATTTCCCTATACGCTTCCTATACTTTACTTACTTTACTCACATGGGAAACGTATTGCCCTATATAGCCCTATACGCTTCCTATAGATTTTTTTTTTCAATAGCAGCATATGGCTCTTATCATCTTTTTTTTTTATTTTGAACGGAAAGGAACGAGTGTCAACCACCGTGACACCGGGCGTTGTGGCCAAGGTCGACTACTCAACCGCCACCAGCCTCTTGGCTCTCCCAAATACGCGGAAACCCGACCTCTACCCGCCCGAAGGAATGGCAGTGGAATAATCGGTAAAACCTCGCCTCCCATCCAAGACGAACCATATTGCCATATACGCTTCCTATACTTTACTTACTTTACTCACATGGGAAACGTATTGCCCTATATAGCCCTATACGCTTCCTATAGATTTTTTTTTCAAAAGCAGCATATGGCTCTTATCATCTTTTTTTTTTTTATTTTGAACGGAAAGGAACGAGTGTCAACCACCGTGACACCGGGCGCTGTGGCCAAGGTCGACTACTCAACCGCCACCAGCCTCTTGGCTCTCCCAAATACGCGGAAACCCGACCTCTACCCGCCCGAAGGAATGGCAGTGGAATAATCGGTAAAACCTCGCCTCCCATCCAAGACGAACCATATTGCCATCTACGCTTCCTATACTTTACTTATTTTACTCACATGGGAAACGTATTGCCCTATATAGCCCTATACGCTTCCTATAGATTTTTTTTTCAAAAGCAGCATATGGCTCTTATCATCTTTTTTTTTTATTTTGAACGGAAAGGAACGAGTGTCAACCACCGTGACACCGGGCGCTGTGGCCAAGGTCGACTACTCAACCGCCACCAGCCTCTTGGCTCTCTCAATTAATTTTATTTTATATAAAAAAAATTTGTAATTAATTTTATAATTATATAAAAAAATTTATAATTAATTTGGAAAAAAAACACAAAGTTACGGCCTAAAAACACAAATCTGTGTGATCCGTGTGAAATCCTTTTACCCAATGAAAACAAAGCATCAGGATCGTTGACTCTTGCAAACCCGATGGGAAGCGTATAGGCCAATACGCCTCCTGTTGAACTCAGTTTTCAAAAGTTGTCAGTACTTTTCAGGTCTGACTATCTGCACTTTCTGCATGGCAGAGGGCAGGAGTTTTCAGCAAGCGAATAGGAAGCGTATTGGCCTATACGGTTCCTATTGGTTTAGCATTTATTGCTTTTAAACCTATAGGAAGCGTATTGTGCTATACACTTCATATTGAGGGATGTACACTGATTTTTGGGGGGTGTCTAGATACCATGACCCAAAAACAAAATACTTTGCTTCACGCTTATGTATCCGTAAACCTTAAAACACATGTTGGCCATGGGGTATCCTGGGTACAAATATCCTATGATGTATTCGGTGATCACATTTAGGCCCGGTGTCTTTTTGCAACGAATAACAAGATTACCATGTTAGATGTTCGGAACATCATTAATCTAGCTATGGTAACAGCAAATCGAAGATACCTGGTTTGTTGTCGCGGTGATGACAGCAAGCGGAAGTGTGAAAAAGAATGCAAGACCGCAGGCTAACAAGAATGCCCACCAGGGTAGTTGAAGTTGCCTTTTATAGTATTCGATCACAAACAACGTTGCTACAATGTTCGTCGACAGAATGCAAGTGAACCACCATTTGGGAACTTGGTTGTATCGTCTCATAAGCTTAGTATGTACATCCGTGTTTTTTTCTTCGAAAGCTGATTTGCCTAGCTCCCATAATTCTCTAAAAAAACATGTAAACTTTGCATAAAATGTGTGACATACACTTGAAAACAAGAGTCCTTTTGTCAGGCTTGGAAAAGATTGAAAGAGAAGAAAGAAAAGATTCAAACCTTCCATGAAAGATGGATACATGAACCACAGTAGCAGCGAGACATGCGAAACTAGCTGCATAACTTATGACGAGAAAGATGCTGAGGTAAATTTGACCTTCTTCGTCATAAGCATCCGAGTCGAAATGGAAATTCGAGTCAATAATTGCTGAAGTGTTGTATGATTGACCTTTGGCACTGAAGAGATCATCTGAGAATATTGGAAACCTTTTGGCTTCATAAACATATAACCAATATGCTAAAGGGGTTACAACATAAGTAACTAGACCATAGCCAACAGCAATATTCGCAGTGGCAAACCATGGGCTAGCCAAGGGGCTACCAAGATAAGATGATATGCTTGACCAGTCCAGGCCAATGACACCAACACCGAGACCATGAAGGCCCGACCCGATCTGTTGGGCTAGTACAGATTTAGGAAAGATCCAACATAACCATGAGAGGGATGTAAGCATTGGGAAAAGGTATCCTGGGAGAACATAGTAAGCGAAACTGCAAACGAACGCAATGAGAAAGAACTTGTTACGTGTTAGCCTGCCCTTCGGCCTCGTCTCTTTCTCGTGCAATGCCCTGCAAATGAACAATAAGATCATGTAATGCCAAGCTTTTGAATTCACCTTTTGAGAGTCTAAAATCTATATTTATCTCGGCCATCAAAAAATATAAGGCTATGGGGTGTGGATGGGGCTCCATGGGGCTTTATAGGTGCCACGTAGGATCCACGTGTACCATGGAGCCCCCTTTAATTTGGAGGGTGTGGATGGAGCCCTATTAAACAAAATTTAAAAAAAAATTTTTTTTTTGATTGGTTTAAAATTAATGGGTCCCACCTGAATTCGCGTTAAAGCTCGTTACCACGATGGCGGGGCTTCAATGGCGCCCCTGCTATAGCGCCCAGGGTGTGGTTAAAATTGGAGGGGGGCGCTATGGTGGTCTAGGTGGCGGAAGGGTGGCGCCCCACACCCTCCAGCCTAACGCCTCAACTATTTGATAAATTTTTTTTCCTAAAACAACTTATATCAACCCAACTATATTTTGGTCAGAACCTATTTTGACTAGGGGTGTTAACGAGCCGAGCCGAGCAGAGCCTGAGCTCAGTTAAGCTCGAGCCCAACTCGTTTAAATTACAAGAATGAGAGTTTGGCTTATTTCGAGTTTTGTTTCTGAAACTCAAGGTTCGCTTATAGTTTTTCAAACTCAAGGTTACCTCGTTTATTATTTATTAGTTAAAGTATATACATTCATATTTATTGTCATCATCAGTGGCGAACCCAAGAATTTTTCCATGGGGGTGCGGAACATTTTTAAAAATTTTAGGCCCCTAGGTATATAAGTAAAAAAATCGATTCGTATTGGGTCGGGTCGGGTCATGTAAAACAAACGAACATCAAACTAAATTTATATAATCATCAAAAACATGTCAAACCTTGTTACAAACATAATTAAAACGTCGACGCCCTACAGGTTTTCATTATTTGAAATCTATCCAAAACATCATCTAAAGCTAATTTCTTAAGCAATTCTTTCTCTATATAACATAAGTTCATCGCTCCATAACATAATGTTTCAATATTAATTTTCAACTATTCAAGCCCTAGAAATCATAACGTAAGTTGTTCGTTGGCAGTGCAGGGACGCAAGAGAGAGAGAGAGAGCGGGATAGAATTTCTTAAGGTTTTGGGCTTTAATTATTTTATTATAGTTTGAAATATTGTTGGGTTTGGTTAATGGGCTAAGACTTAGTGGGCTAGCTAGTTAGGAATTATAAGTGGGTAAAGGTATGGGTATTTGGGTTTAGTTGGTTAGGTATTAAAAGTTATATAATTTAGGTAGTATATTTTTTTTTTAAAAAAATAAGAGTTTACTAAAAAAATTTAAAATATAAATTGATAACACTTTTTACCTAAGGGGTGCGGACGAAAAATTTCAAAGGGTGCGGTCGAAAATTCCAAGGGGTGCGGACGAAAAATTCCAAGGGGTGCGGACGAGATTTTCAACGGAATTTAACCCTAATTTTTTTTCCCCCGGGGGTGCGTCCGCCCACCTGGGTGTGCTTGGGTCCCCAAAGTGGGCGGGCGCATATATATGCTTAATACATTTGGAAGTACCTGAAGAGGGAAACCTGAACAAGATTTTGTGGCCACCACATTGCGGCCGGCTCCACCAAATACCGCCGGAAAGTCCCAGCCCACCCAAACCCCAACACCTGAGTGGTCACCACCACAATCAACGCCACCCAAAAAGTCAACGTCTTCCCGTAAAATATCTTCACAGCACTCACAATATGAATCGCGTACGGATTTCCGGCACCAGAGTTGGCAAAAATCGTAATCAACACATGTTCTTTCACATTAAACGGTCCGGGATTCAAACTAAACTCACACCACTTCCCCCGGAAAAAAACCCGGTCGGTGATCGTCGCCGCCATGAGGTGACCAAGCGGCACGACGGCGATCTGGGCGGAGATGGAGGTGATCGACAGTGGTTCCCGGCGGTACCAAAAGAACTGATTCAGAAAAGAAAGTAACACACATGCAAGTGTTCCCAGTGTCCATGTTCTGAAGGTGACCACCGGTAAACTCCGGTCGTCGGTTACCGGTACCGTGAGTGCGACCTGCTCTACCGGTGAGTTTGAATTCTCCTCCGGCACGTGAGAGGTGGATCCCTGAACTGCACATTCATATATTCAGATTATTATTGTTATTATTGTGTAGTAAAACTTGGAAGATTAAAAGATGGTGCATTTGCTTACTCAGTGGAGATGTGATTTCTTCTAAGTCTTTCATATTCTTTTTAACACTTGATCCTTAATTTGTGGGCGAATGTCATTTCAATAATGTAAGGTGGACATTGTTTCCATTTTATTATATAAATATTCATTAGTAGTTGACACTTTAACATAAAATAATATAATACGCTTGCGTATCTATTCATTAGTAGTTGACACTTTAACTCAACTAGTGGGTTACTGTCATGAGCCCATTGGATCAACTAACTAATGTGTAGCAAAGGAAAAGTGAGAGAACTAAAATCCAGCCCAAACAATTTGAAGACCACGTTATGGGAGCTATATCAGCAATATCCTAACAAAATAAAGTTACTTACTAGTGCTATTTTTCATTCTATTCCATAGCAAAGAACGATCAATTGAATTGCTTCCTTCTGTCTCGATGATGCCGCTGCGGATTGGTATGATTGGCTTAACCGCCAAAAGCAAGTTACCACTTGGCAGGCATTCACAACAGCCCTGCTTAAACCATTCAGATCCACCTATTAGCGCATATACAATATTAGAGCATATACAATTATTACCGACTATGTATATATTTAGACATAGATATTGTATATGTTCTAGATTTATCTCTTTCCTTATTTTGTACTAGGGTTTGTTGTTCTTTGGATCTATAAATATGATCCTCTCCTATGTAATTTCATTCATTCAGTCTAATAAAATCCTCAACACTTTTATGGTATCAGAGCATGCGGGGTGTAGGTTGGATTTGATGGCAGATTGGGAGGGTTCTTGTTGAACAGTTGTATCATCATCAGGTTTGCCATCATTGGTTTTGCCAGTATTGGCCATGGTACGATCGAGAACAGAGGGGGGTTTTAATAGCCGAAGCTGGGCAGGGAAAAAAAACGATTAGGTAAAGAGCCGAGGCTCTGATGGTCCACACCGCCATGCCCCTACCCAACCCAACCTTCATACCAGCCCACTACCCCTTATCAGCAGGCCTCCGGCCCACCCATAGCCCACTATACAGCCGCACCAAATTCAGCCTACCCTTCCGCACCTCCTCCCCAAGCTGGCCCACCTCAGCATGTTTATTACCAGCCCAATGCAGGCCCAAACACCTACGGTCAGCCTCAGCAGGGTCCACCTGGGTTCGGGCCACCACAGCAGTCGTCCCAGTAGGCGTACAATGCTCTCTGCCCATCCAACATCGGCTTTGCTATGGCCTCCATGAATCTTACTTATGACCCTAATACTATCATGGATTCTGGAGCTGGCGGTCATGCGACAGATAAACAAGGTATGATTGAACACCCTGCCTCTTTTCCAGGTTGTAGTAAACTTTTAGTTGGCAATGGCGAGTCTTTACCAATTCAAGGGTCTGGAACAGGCTACCTGTACCTTCCCAACCGCACCTATGTCCTACCTAACATTTTACATTATCCACAAATTATTAAAAAGTTAATTTCCGTTCGTCGTTTTACTCGTGATAACAATGTTTCAATCGAATTTGACCCTTTTGGTTTCTCTTTGAAGGACCTTCAAACTGGGCGCCTCTTTTCCCGCCACAATAGCACCGGGGACCTCTATTTAATCACAAAACCTGAGTTACCTGCCCAAGCAAGCTTTCTCACTACCACATCTCGGCCATGGCACGAACGTCTTGGTCACCCCGGCGCTCAAGTTTTAGATATTCTTTTTTGTTCTTTCAATTTTCCATGTAATAAGACCAAAAAGTCTACTTTTTGTCATTCGTGTCAATTGTCAAACAGTAAACATTTACCATTTTATGCATCTTCATCTTTTACTGTTGCCCCATTTGATATTATTCATTGTGATTTGTGGACATCACCTATACTCAGCAAATCTGGGTACAAATATTACATGGTTTTAATCGATAACTACTCGCATTTTATTTGGGTTTACCCTTTAAAATACAAGTCCGAAACCTTTCCTACCTTTGTCAAGTTTCACTGACTAATTGCCACACACTTTAACAGAAACATTAAAACTTTTCAATGTGACTTAGGGGGTGAGTTTGACAATAACGCTTTTAAAACCTTTGCTACCCAACACGGCCTTCTCTTTCAATTTTCCTGCCCACAAACTTCATCACAGAATGGTCGTGCGGAACGAATGATCTGTCGCCTTAATGACATCATTCGTTCTCTTTTAATCCATGCCTACCTTCCACCATCTTTTTGGGTCGAAGCATTGCACACGGCTGCCTATTTACACAACATCCTTCCAACCAAACGCCTTAACTTTTATACACCTACCTTTGCCCTTTATCTCTGTCATCGTACCTATGACCATTTACGAGTATTTGGGTGCGCTTGTTATCCAAATACTTCGGCTACGCAACCACATAAACTACACCCTCGCTCTATCCGGTGTATTTTTCTTGGCTATCCGCTGGATTTCCGCGGGTACCGTTGCTTCGACCCCACTACGAGCAAAGTCACCATCTCTCGCCACGTCACCTTTGATGAGGCCACCTTTCCCTTTTCATTATCGACACCTATCCCCTCGTATAACTTCCTTGACGATAACTCACCACCTGGTTTTTCTTTTAACTGCTCCCCCCTTTTACACCATCCTCCCACCACGACCCCTCCACCACCATCTTCACCCCTACCACGTCCTCCGTCCACCATCTCCCCATACCCGTTCACTTATTCCCGCCGGCCTAAACCACCTTCCAATCCCCCACCACAGCAGCCTCCACCTTCGGCTTCTGCTCAGTCAAAGGTTCTCTGTAAGACTACTTGGTATTTATCAGTCATTTCGTTAGACCAGTTACACTGTATTTGCATGATCTAGATCTAAATCTAAATCCTCTAAACTTACAGAAGTTAAAAATATGTTTTATTTGTAACAATTTGTCAATTTATGGTAATTTAATGGGACAATAGCCGAAAGACTTGGCATTTATAACTGCATAAAGTCCAGTCAGGCGAGCTTGACCCACCCAGTTAAGGCTATTATGTCCTTTTGCACAACTAAGGGTTACAGTTATGCTGGACCGGCTGATTTGTTGGTACCGGTACGGTTCGATACTGGTACGGTACCGGTACCCGGTACCAAATGAAGTTCATCGTGATGTACAATCCTCAAAAAGCACTGAACTTTTTTTTTAATTTTTTTTAATTTTCTTAAAATTTTTTGATTTTTTTAATTTTTTGGAAAATTATTTTATTTTTTTATTTTATTTTTATTTTTAGCCTATCATGCCCAACCCAAATCCATCTTGACAAAAACTTATCTTGACATAAACCCATTCTAACCAATTTCTTAATAAACCCATCCTAATTCAAACTCATCCTAAGGCCATGCGTAGTCATAACGCCCCTTTGTGGGCGTTATGCGACACGTGGCGCGCCACGTGTGCGGGTGGGCGTTATGCATTTAAGCTCGTAGTCATAAAGCCCCTACCCATCAATACCTAATTATTAATTTTCGTTTTTATTAAATAATTATAAAAACATTAACCTTTTTTTGATTGGTCCAAGCATTGAAACCTTCCCCCCATGGCGCCGCGATAATTATAGCGCTCCCCAATTTTTTTTTGCCTCATACCGCCCCCCGTCCCGGTGTTCATGGCGCCATGCGGCGCTATGTTTGGCTTTGGGCGCCATATGCAGCCCCATAACAGGTAACCTAACAGATACCCATCCTTACCCATTATCAAAACTGCCCAACCCTCCCATTTTGCCATCCCTAATTTAGAATAAACTATAATACGACAAAAATCATATAAATCTTTTATATAAAACAACTTAGGCGCCGTGCTTGTTAAAACATATTCTGGACATTTTCAACTCATTTCTCTTTTCCGTTGTGGCTAAAAAACCAATTTGACCCAATCGAAATAAAACACAGCCAAATTTGATCCATTCATAGGTAAAATCACCACCTATCATATATACTTAAGTTCTTTGATGCCTTTAGAGTATAAATAAAACTAGGTTAATGCCCGTGCGATGCGCGGCTTCATCCAAAACCATATTATTTACTTTGAAATATAATATCTTGTACAAACGCATACATTGGAAGAAAAAACAAAAAAACTATTCAAATGCCGGAAAAAACTTCCTTGTAGACTACATTTGTTGTTTTACTCGTTACATTCCCATATTTGTCTAGTATAAGTAACTTCACACCGCCTCTGCTTTTAACTCTTGATAACGCAACATAAAGCTGACCATGTGAGAAAATTGGATATTTCAAACACAAACCAACGGTTGATAGAGATTGTCCTTGACTTTTATTTATAGTCATTGCAAAACATACATTTATAGGGAATTGTCGTCGTTGAAACTTGATAGGAATTCTTTTATCCGACGATGTCAAACTGATTCGTGGAATAAACGTTCTGGTCCCTATGTTTCCTCCAGATATAATCTCGGCCTCTATAACATGTTTATAAAGTTTAGTAATCCGTAGTCTCGTACCATTGCATAAACCATTTTGTTGATCGATATTACGAAGCAACATTACAGGTACACCAACTTTAAGGACTAATCGATGATTAGGAAGACCAGAAATTTTTAAACCATTTAGAACATCGGGAGAATATAGTCTCGCATTTGCTTCATTCTTTCCTTGATCAGTTTGACAAATACTATCAGAACTCAGATACTCCACTTCATCGCCAGGAAACGAAGCAAGCAACTTTTCACTAATTTCTTGAACAACCTCGTTCGTTGGTGCCAATATAACTCTTTCAGCAAAATAATCTTTATCTTTGTACAGTTGAAGAAGCGAATGATATACAAAGTCGATCAGATCTGACATAGGATCCTCAGAGCACTTGATTAACAAATCTTCAGGAATATCTATAACCACCTCACAATCATCGCTGTCACCAATCTTTCCCTCGCCCAAGTCAAGCAACCAATCCGCAAAAGCTTTAATCTCCTCTATATCAGATGCGTTGGCTCCTACAGTTAACCTCATGTTTTTTGTTAACGTAAGGACCTTGCAAGTACTCCAAATATACGACGACGTGATTGAAGCATTAACGATATCTCCCCTACTGCCATTTGGTACAACCGGAAGTATTTGTCTAAAGTCACCGCCAAACACCATAACTTTTCCACCAAATGTCATCTCACATTTGTAGATATCTTTCATTGTTCGGTCAAGTGCTTCAAACGCATGTTTATGATTCATCGGTGCTTCATCCCAAATGATCAATCTCGTTTTCTTCAATAAATCGGCAACGTCATCATCCGGTTTAATAAAACACATCGAGGTTTCTGTTAAATTTAGAGGTATATGAAACCTTGAATGTGCAGTACGCCCACCAGGTAACAAAAGAGATACGATTCCACTTGATGCAACATTTAGTACAATATCGCCTTTACATCTAATGGATGCAGATAATGTCTTCCAAAGAAATGTCTTACCAGTACCTCTGTAGCCATATACAAAGAACAAACCACCCGCATTATTATTAACTGCTTCAATTATCTTATCAAACACTAAACGCTGCTCATCGGTTAGGCTGCTTAAATTATTATCAAATTCAATGGCAGTAGCGCTTACATCGTACCTAAGCTCGTCAGCAATTAAACGGTTGTCTACTGAATATATTGATTCACTATCGGGTTGAGGCATAGACGAAAACCGACTTAAACTTGAGTTGTTACGTAATAAATAACGCTCAATTTCCAGCAATGTTAGGTTCCTTATTTGTTCTTGAGGAAGAGATAAACCTATTAAATTTATGTAAATAAATTATTAAAATTCTTGCAAATAAAAAATGAAATTAATAAACACTAATATGTAAGACATAACTGACAAAATATTAAATAACAATTTGAGTACCTTCGATCCTCAAAAGATTTTGCCGATTGTATAAAATACCATCCGCAAGGTACTCCCATGTGTTTTCCCAAACATGTTCAGGCTTTGATAGTGTATTAGACGCCAACATTGTAGCAAACAGATTACGAAGATAGTAACCAGAACCTGTGTAGTACGCCTCTTTGATAGCTTCTATATACTCCTTGTCGTCGTCTAAAAGGCCTCTAGCGTAGCACGTATCTCTAAATGTTGGGAAGACTTGTCCATTCACAGTACGAATGTCTTCAAAAGACTTAGGACCTACTACCTTATTGAGAAGAATTCTTAAAAAGTATGTCTCGCCCATAGAAGGATTCACACAATGAATACGACCAATGGTTTTACCTATTATGCGTTTATCCCATATCCTTTCGTCCTTCTTCCAAACAAATTTAGTTGGGAACTCAACGTAAGTAAGGGTGCGCGCCAACGGATCTTTTTCGTTCTTTTCCATCCACCCCAAAAACATCGTAGAAGAAACAGAAGGTTTTTGTAGAACACTATCAAGTTCGTCGTCAGGGCCGTATACAACGTTTTGTTTATCAGGTAGATGAAACGGAAGCCTGATTATGGATGGATAGCGGTAATAAACATCAAATGCAAATATGCGCCATGAAGCTTCGCATGCCGAGAGATATCTACAATCGTAATACTCTTTGATTTCATCTTTTCCATCTTCAAGCTGACCTTCATCGGCATTTGGTACAAAACCAAATTCTGGCCTATCTGGTCCTTTGTTAATGTATTTAAACAAATACTTAATGGACGCAGCCTGGTTACACCATTCGACGTTAATGTGTGCTTGATAACGTCTCAATAGGGTTTTGCTATACGAAACCACGCTTCTGTTATCAAGCTGAATACCAGATTTCTCAACAAAAACACCTGAATCGGCTCGACTATAGACCGGATAACCATTCGAATCTAGAGAAGTCTTATCACATAACTTCTTAGGAAATTTCTTCGAACACTTACCGTCGACCATACACGGACAATTTGGTTTTGCAACACCACAAGGTCCGTGAATCATATAGTCGCTGACAAGAGTATATAGATCTGGTTCTAAGTTTTTGTCAGGTATCTCGGCAGAAATGAAGTTGTCAACATGCTCAACCGAAGGAAGCTTACTTTCGTCATTTAAGAACAGACAGATATGCGCATGCGGTAGACCTCGTTTCTGAAACTCTATGGTATAGACAACTGCAATAGGATAATTAATATTAAAATACTTATTTTCGAAGTTACGGTTATGAGCGTAGCATACCAAAAAAAATATAATAAATTAACTTATTTAAATGGATGCTTACCTGCCGATGCATTGCCGAATAAAGATTTCTCTCGCAAGTCTTTCATGATTGCGTCAAGCTTAATTTTGAACAATCGGCATAAAATGTCCGGTCTATCCTCGGGATTAATCTTTGTGTCCTTTAGAAATCTTTTAATCTCCGGCCATTTAGGATTGCAAGTGATCGTAATGAAAAAAACAGGGTAGCCAAACCATTTACAAATGGCCATCGCATAATAATAATTCTCCCTCATATAACGCGATCCACCGGTAAATGAAGACGGTAGTAGTACGTGTACCACCGAAAAAATATATATATATAAAACTTTATATTAGAATTATAAAGTATAAATAAACAAGAATTTACTAACTAGGAATTTTAACCTAGTTAGCTACAAGTCTAGAAGTAACTTATAATAGGGTTAAAAACAACCAAACTTTAAGTTAAACAAAAGTGGAGGGGCTTATCTTGTAAAATCTGAAACGTAATTTGATAAAAAAAAATATAAGGACCAAACACACAAAAGTGTGTCTGGTCGTATATGGGACGCAGGGGGCGACCAGGATTCCTCACCAAGCCCTAGTTCATCACATAATTCACAAAATTGAGGGCTCAAATCAAGTTAGAATCGAAAATCGAGCATAGATTACTGATCCTCATCACAAGAGAATTACAAGGTACGTAAAATTTGATGAAAACTCTCAACTCGAAATTCTCATGAAATTGGGAAAATCTGAAATTTATGGTTGCATGTTTGTTTTATGATGAATTAGGAACAATATAGTGTCTAGGGACAAACCCTAGACAAATACAAGTTGAAATCATGTGAAATTTTAGTAAAATCCATGAACACCATTGTAGGTGATTAGTGGGTTATGTAGAACTTGATAAACACTAGGAAATTGGGTGTTGTTCTAGTGTAATTTGACAATTGTGAAGTGACTTCAGAATTTTAGAAGCTAACAATTGTGTAAAATGGGTTGATTGATGTGAAATTCAGGCTAGATGATAAGCTAGGGATTTGCTATATAATCATGTAAAATTCTGCCTTTAAAGTGTTTGTTGAAATGCCTCAAAGAAGGCTCGAAACTGGAATTTTGAAGTTAAAACACCTAATTGTGATGTTTTGACTATTATGCGATATGTGATTAAAAAGAGTTCTATACGTGATATAATTGAACTCTATAGGAAAGGATACCGGAACGTCGAGTGGACAAGCCGGTGGTGAATTGCGGTTGAAGGGCGTGCACTAAAGGTATGTAACTTGACCCGTTACATTAAACGAGTTATTGTTAAATTATGCAAAGTCTCATTGTAGGATAATTATGGTGTCGATTGTAGTGACCATGATCGTTACTTAAATTAATAGGCTAAGAGTGACAAGAAATCGTTTGGTAGTCGTCATATTGGAGGATTCCACAAGATGAGCCAAACGGGTCGGTTAGTTGTGTAAAATATTGTACTAGTGTTTTAGAGAGTTAAAATGGCGATAACAATCACAAGAGCATTAAGCCATGAGATTGGTAAAGAAATGCGGGTGATAATAAGCCCCGGATGTTGGGTTAAAGTGTCATAAATTTACTAGCGAGATGGTAGTTAATTGTGTGAAGTTGGAATGGGTCGAATAAGGTTATAAGTGACTTTTAGTTGTTCAGCCCGTAAGTTAAACTTTTGGTATGACTATCGTAATAGGCATGTTGGTAATGAATTTATAGACGTATAGGAAAAAGAATCACTAAAAACGGACTTACGAATCATAAGTTATGGCAATTTTAAGTTGGGATTTGTTGGGATTGAACCCTACCAGAGGAACAGATAATTAAAGCCAAAACTGGGTCAGAGCAGTGGATCCAGAATAAGCAGATGTTTCATACAAATCTCTCCCCTTGAAAGTGGTTTCAACATCTGCTGACTTCCTATCTACTGATTGCACAAGCCACTGACCGTTAATCTGCTGCTCTTGTAAAGACTGATAGAAGACTAAAGTCCTGCTACTCAATCTACTGCCTTGAGTCAAGTACTGCTGATCCGGACAAGCACTGTCGGGTTCACAGCAGTGGAAGGATGCAGCAACTGTTTAAGTGTCTTTTATGTAATGAAATGTAATAGCAGTAGTTAGCATAGCAGTGTTTGTATAGATCAGAGGTTAGAGTTTGTTAGGAGGTTAGATGTCAGTTTCTTGGTGACGTCAGCTAAGATGCTCAGTGGTTTGCTAGTGCCTATAAATATAACAGTGCTCTGTACTGTTCTATTAGCTCTTTTGCAACACCGTCTTCTTTGCACGAACAAACACTGAGCTCTGGCTGAGGGGGAGTTTGTATTCAAGCATTACTTTGTAATCGTTGTTGAAATTAAATTCAATCATTCGGTTCTCTGTTGAAAATGTCTTGATCAAAGCAATACTCTCGTTTGATTGTATGCAAAGTTTGTTTCCATATTAATTCCGCTGCACAACTCATCCATTTCCATTTTTATTCAAACAGAAAATACAATCAAAACCAAACTCAGATCCAACAATTGGTATCAGAGCCAGGACAGTCAAATTTGATTTAACAATCATTTTGACATAAATAGTTCAGCTCAAAATCGTTGATATCGATAGTTTGTTCGTTTGTGTTGAAAAACGGAGCAAGGTTTAATCACCATTAAAGTTGATTAATCAGTGTCTGTAAAACAACCAAGATGACGTCACAATCTCAAGATGATAAGAATAACATTGGCTCACTTTTTAAACCACCCATGCTTAAAAGAAATGAATACAACATCTGGGAGAGAAGGATGGGTCACATCCTTGCTCAACAGAACACTGGATGTTGGAGGTCTGTTGTTTTTGGTCCCCATGTTCCTACGGTGCCAAGTGCTGAGGATCCAAAGAAGTTCGTACCAAAACCTTATGATAACTATACTGAAACTGATTTTCAAAAATTCGAACTGGATGCCAAAGCATTTAGCATCATAGCATCTGCATTACCAAATGAGATCTATGCTGGACTGTTACATTGTAACAGTGCCAAAGAGCTATGGGATGCATTGAAGGAACAGTTTGGTGGGACATAAGAAGTTATTGAAAACAATAGGGAAATTCTGAATCAGCAGTATGAAACCTTCTGTCACATTAAGGGTGAATCATTGACCCAACAATTTGAACGGTTCAGTTGTCTCATCAGTGAGCTAAGGCTTGTTAAGGTTGAATTTCCAAAATCAACCCAAAATAGCAGGTTTCTTAGATCACTACCTGATAAATGGGACACAATAGCATTTGTGACTAGAAACTCTGTTGAGTTCAAAGATCTGACCCTGACCCAAAGACTCCTGACTTATGAAAGGGAGTTGAACCAGAAAAAGAAGTTGCAAGAGTCTGGAAAAGCCACTGATGATTACTCATTCGGTAGCACAGCTCTTCTGGGTCAGGAAGAATCTGGTAGCAGTAGTAAGGAACAGGGTTATGATCATTTCATTGATATAACAGCTGGTGGTAACTTTACCAACCCTGATCCTCACTCTGCAAATTATGCTTTTACTGCAAACACTGAAAACCAGATGTCAGATAATTTGTGCTTTGAACTCAATGATTTACAACACTTTGATCCCACTGACTTAGAGGAAATGGACATTCTGCACCAATTGATTTTGCTCAGTGTTAGAACTAGCAAATTCTACAAAAGAACAGGGCGAAAATTCCCAGGTTTACATGGGAATCTAAGGGTGGGGTTGGATAAATCGAAAATCAAGTGTTATAAGTGCAACAGATTAGGTCATTTTGCTAGGGAATGCAGGAGTCAAACTACTGGCCCTATAATTACTCATCCTAGCTCAAACCCTAGACCTCAAAATCAAAGCACTGTGCACTATACCCAATATACCCCTGCAGCTCATGTTAACACTGCTCATTATGCTGCTGCCCCTGTGCCTGTGCATTATATCCAAACCACTGTTCCACAGATTCAATATGTTCAAACCCCTGTCCCCCAGGCACAAGTGCAACCTGCACCTCAAACAGCTGCTCCAGCAGTGGTACAACCAGATCAGCAAAGCTTTTTCACTCAAGGCTTTGTTGACTGGAGCAGCATGCCTGATGAGCTTAGTGATGAAAATTTTGCACTCTATGCTTCTAATGAATCTTCTAATGATGAATTTTGTTTGATGGCATTAGAGTCAATACCAGAGGGGATTGAAGTTGAAGGTGTACAGCTAAGTGATGAAACAGTGGATGAGGTGACTGAAGCAGTTGTTAATACAGTTGCTGGTGAACTGCTGCTGGGAGAAAATTCAGAAACCCTGATTGAACCACTGACAGATCCATGGTCCAAAGAGGACAAAGAAGAAGAGGAAGAAAAGAGAGCAGGTGAGAAGGAAGTAAGGGCTGATGATGAAGAAAATCATCAATGTGACTGTGCAATGATGGCTGCTGCCAAGGAATCACCTCAAGTTCTTGAAAAACTGTGTTCAGACAATTGCATTATTGCTTTTGCTAACATCAAAGAGGTAAATGAAAACCTTAGGAACAAAGTCTTGTCTGATGAAGTCAAATTTGAAAAGTTGTTAAAAGAACTTAGAAACAAATTGGCTGAAAAAGATAAAGAGATCAGCAGTCTGAAAGAAGAGCAGAGCATAACCAAAACTCAACTCCAAACTATGGTAGAAAAATACCAAGTTTGTAAAAAGGAGTTAGAGTCCACCCAGATTACCTGTGAAAAATGGGTGGAATCATGCAAAAGGTATGAGGTTATGCTTGAAAAACAGATAAAAAGCAATGTGAAATTTGGTGTTGGTTATAGAAAACATGATGATGAAAACACTGCTTTTGGAAAATCTGTTCAAACCACTGAGTTCATCCCCACAAACAAGAATGGCCAAGAAGTGAAAATCACTGATAAACTTGGTAACAAAATCACACTTGACAGACCAATGGGATCCTCTACTTTTGAGGAGCTTGAAAATTATCAGTTTAAACCAAAATGGTCTGATGAGTGTGATATTCTTGAAAATTTCAAGCCCATTGACTTTACATCAACTGATGGTGTTAAAGCTCCAAAAGCTAAAGTCATACCTCTCAAGGACATCCCAACAGAGGTTAAAACCTCTGCTGCAAAGGAGTCCGAAAAGAGAAAGAAGAAAGAAAAGATCAATAACTTGTTTTGTGAATTCTGTGAGAAAAGGAATCATCTAACAAAAGACTGTTTCCATTTAAAAGCTTATGATTTGAACAAAACAAGTGTCATTGTTTCAGCTGAAAGCTGCATTGTTTGTGGAAAAACAAACCACAAAACTCAAGCATGTGTGTATCTCAAAAACTTTGATGTGAAAAAGAATGAGTACACTGCTAAAACATCCTTGAGTCCATCAACATCATCTGTCAAATTCACCAAGAACCAACCACTGTTTGTGCCAGTTTAAACAGCTGTCACAAAACAGCTGAACCAAACATCTGTCAAAAGAGATGTTCAGGTTACTGATGCACCCCCTGCCAATCAGTTCAGAAAAGGCAAGGAAAAACAGTCTTACCAAAGGATTCCACACGTTTATGAGGCCTACAAAAGGTCCTCTAAACCTAAAGTGAACAGGCATCCTTTTGGGTACCAACAGGTGATTGGTCAAGACCCCCAACAGTGGTTAGCAAGAAACAGTACTAAAACTGTCCAAACCCCTGACCTAACCACTGTCCATCAATCTGCATCCATCCCAGACACTATTGAGACCCCATCCAAAGCCCAGTTGGCTTTGGAAACCCTAATGAACTAATCCTTTTACTTCATGTGCAGGGAGCTTCTGCCTGCTTAGATAGCCTTTGGTATGTTGATAGTGGAGGCTCCAGGCACATGACTGGATGTAAAGCCCTACTCAAAGATTTCAAAATTCATGGAGGGGGTGATATATCCTTTGGGAATAATAGTAAAGGGAAAGTTCTGGGGTCTGGTACAGTGCAGTCTGGAAATGTAAAATTTGAAAATGTCAATCTGATAGACAATCTAAAATTCAACCTTCTGAGTGTGTCTCAAATGAGTGACAAAGGGTTTGGGTCATTCTTCACAAAAGATTGTTGTAGGATTGTTGGACCAGAAATGGTCAAAAAGATTGAAGCAATAATCAAAACTGGTCAAACTAAACTTGTTGCTCAAAGAAGTGGCAATGTTTATGTTGTTGATATGTCTAAAGAATGTCCCAGAGCTGATGCCTGTCTGTTCTCAGCTGCCTCTAACAAAGAGACAGAACTTTGGCACAGAAGGCTGGGGCACACAAATCTTAAGATAATCACTGAAATTTCAAAAAATGGTTTGGTGAGAGGCCTACCACAAAAATTGTTTTCATGTCCTGAACATTGCATTTCCTGTTTAAAAGGAAAACAGCATAAAAGTTCTTATAAGTCCATTGAAGAGTCCAAAACAACCCAGTGTTTGCAAATGCTACACATGGATTTGTTTGGCCCTGTTCAAGTCATGAGTCTTAAAAAGAAGAGATATTGTCTGGTTATTGTTGATGACTTTTCTAGGTTTACATGGACTTTCTTTTTACACTCAAAAGATGAGACTGCAGGCATTTTGCAAGACTTTGTGACACAGGTTGAAAAGCAATTTGACCTTCCAGTGAAAAGCTTCAGGAGTGACAATGGCACAGAATTTAAAAATAAGGAGTTGGATGCCTTCTGTGTGAAGAAAGGGATTGTAAGGCAGTACAGCATCCCTAGAACACCAGAGCAAAATGGGGTTGTTGAAAGAAAGAACAGAACTTTGATTGAGGCTGCCAGAACCATGCTTGCTGATTCAGGTTTGCCATTAACTTTCTGGGCAGAGGCAGTAAACACTGCTTGCTATGTCCAGAACAGAGTTTTAATAAACCCCAGGCACAAAAAGACTGCTTATGAAATTCTGTATAAAATCAAACCACTGATCTCATATTTCAAGGTGTTTGGCTGCCCATGCTTTATTTTGAACTTAAAAGATTCCATTTCAAAATTTGCAGCCAAAATTGATTGTGGTTATCATCTGGGATACTTAACCACTGCCAAGGCCTACAAAGTGTTTAATACACGGACCAAGGCAGTGGAGGAGACTTTGAATGTAAAGTTCAATGAACTTTCATCAATGAAAATTCCAGCAAATCCGGCAGATCTGTTTGATCTTGATAAATTCACTTTTGAAAATACTGCTGTCAAGACTAACAGTGCAGGTCCATCAGAGGATTCAACACCAGACTATGGGTATGAAATCATCATCCCTCAAAGGTCTGCTAAAATGGGAAGAGCAGCAGATGTTCAAAACAGCTGTCAAAGCTCAACCACTGCTACCTCAACAGTTGTTGACCAAAGTAGCCCATCAACCACTGCTTCAACATCCTCAAACACTGCTGACAAAAGTCCCCAAACAGTGGATAAAAGTCAGCATGTGTCCACTTCATTACCTCCCATTCCACCACCTTTTGAAGCCACTGCTGGATCATCAAAGTCCCCAGCAGTGGTTAGCTCAGATGATACACATTTGCAGCCTTCACCAACAAATGCCATCATACCATACCAAAGAGATTTAATCTTCTTGAGATCTCATCCACCTGATCAAATCATTGGCAACATCAATGAAGGGGTGCTCACAAGAAGCCAAACCCAAAACATTTGTCTTTTTGCTGGTTTTCTATCACTCCATCAGCCAGTCAAGTACCAAGAGGCACTGAAAGACAACAGCTGGGTAGAAGCCATGCAAGAGGAGCTCCAACAGTTCAAAAGACAACAAGTATGGGAGCTTGTACCACTGCCAGAAGAGGTTAGTCCCATTGGCACAAAGTGGGTCTTCTAGAACAAAACTGATGAAAGGGGCATTGTTGTCAAGAATAAAGCCAGGCTTGTGGTTCAAGGTTACAGACATGAAGAGGGGATTGACTATGATGAAACTTTTGCCCCAGTAGCAAGATTAGAAGCTATAAGACTGTTCCTGGCCTTTGCTGTCAACCACAACATGAAGGTGTTTCAAATGGATATCAAAAGTGCTTTCCTCTATGGTACAATTCAAGAAGAGGTGTATGTTTGTCAACCTCCAGGTTTTGAGGATCCATTTTATCCAGATCATGTCTACAGGCTAAACAAAGCCTTGTATGGCCTGAAACAAGCACCAAGGGCCTGGTATGAAACTCTTTCCAACTTCCTACTCTCAAATGGTTTCAAAAGAGGTACCATTGATAAAACACTGTTTCTAAAATGGAGAGGGAAGGATTTAATGATTGTCCAAATTTATGTGGATGACATTATTTTTGGAAGCACATGTAATGCAATGTGTGAAGAGTTTAGGGAACTCATGACAGCTGAGTTTGAAATGAGTGCAATGGATGAGCTGCAATGCTTTCTTGGTCTCCAAGTTCAGCAAATGCAAAATGGAACTTTCATTCATCAAAGCAAATATGCAAAAGAACTTTTAAACAAATTTGATATGAATGATTGTAAACCATGCAGCACACCCATGGCAACAAATAAGCTTGTCATGTCTGATGAAAAGGATGAGCTGATTGACCAAACTCTATATAGAAGCATGATTGGGTCTTTGTTGTACCTAACTGCATCTAGGCCAGACATCATGTTTGCAACATGTGTTTGTGCAAGAAGTCAATCAGCCCCTAGAAAATCCAATCTTATTGCTGTAAAAAGGATATTCAGATACATAAAGAGTGCTCCCACACTTGGTATCTGGTATCCAGCTAATGGGAATATCAAGCTTTCAGGATTTCCAGACAGTGACTTTGCTGGATGTAACACCACAAGGAAGTCCACATCAGGAGGGTGCCAGTTTCTAGGTGATTGCTTAGTTTCATGGCAAAGCAAAAAGCAAGCAACTGTTTCAACATCCACTGCTGAAGCTGAATACATTGCTGCTGCAAGCTGTACAGCCCAACTCCTGTGGCTTCAAAATCAGTTGCTGGTTTTTGGCATCACTGCCTTAAAGACTCCACTCATGTTGGATAGCCATGCAGCAGAAAATATCATCAAAAATCCAGTTTCCCATTCAAACACATCGACATCAGACATCACTTTGTGAGGGATTGCTATGAAAAAGGTTTGATTTCTCTGCATCATGTTCCAACTAAAGACCAGCTGGCAGATGTGCTCACAAAAGCACTAGATACAGCCACTTTTGAAAGCTTGGTCTCTAGGATTGGCATGCTAAACATGGAATAACAAGCAAAATCTTATTTTTCTATGAATAAAAGCATTAAAATGTTTTCAGAAAATCAAAAATCCATCCTTAAAAATAGCTAACAATGAAGTTTTCATTAAAATCCTTAAAAGTCTGCCATAACCACTGTTTGTTCAAAAGTCTGCTCTACTTCAAAGTCTGTCCACTGCAGATAGCCATCCTCTGTCCTCTCATTTCCTTGATAAACTCTGTTGTTCAAAAGCAGTGTCTTATCCACTGATATGCTATCCACTGATAGTGAAAATCATCCACTGCTTTCATTATACCGTTGTAACCACTGCCTTCATCAGTAACTTTCATAAAAGTACTGTCCTTCATTTCTTCAGAGTTTGGCATGTGGGCAGTACATAGTGGTCAGTACTTTTGTAACCGCTGCCACGTCAGCCTTCACTTTTTCCTCTATAAAACCCCCACTTCACACCAAAACAGGGTTTTACTGTCGAATTGAATTCTCAAAAATTCTTTTCTCAAAGCAGTTTTTCTTCTCATTCCTTCACAAATTTCTTCGATCTTCATCTCCAAAATGACAAAATCGAAGCCATCTGCAAAACCCACTTCCAAATCATCGTCGAAAGCGGCCTCTCAAAAGGTCATTCCCACTGAAATCCCACACAAACCATCTCACAATCTTCTGGGTCTTCTCTCCAAACCCGGCACCACAGATGCTTTTGATTCCATCATCGCCAAAATGGTTAAATCAAAGTACAAAACTTTGTTAATAGCCGATGCACCAATTTACTTGACAACCCAAAGGGAGTTTTGGAAGAATGCAACCCTTGAAAAACAAGGAGACGCTGTAATAGCCATTAACTCTACTCTAAAGGGAAAACCTGTCAAGATTACATCATAGTCAATTTCAGAGGTCTTTCAACTCGAGGATCAGGAAGGTAAAACTTCTTTCCCTAAAAACGATTTGAAAATTGACTTCGTTGAGAGAGGGTATGCAGACACAATGATGAAGAAAGCTACCTTACAAAAAGGTTTCTTTCCTTCTGCAACAAGATTTTTATTCCATACCCTCCTAATGTGTGTTTCAAACAAAACCACTTCTTTTAATGAAATACCATTAAAGATTCAAAATCTGGGATATGCTATTCTTCAAGAAGAAAATTTTAATTATTCACAGGAAATCTTTAATGATTTGGTTAATAATGTTGAAACAAAATCATTCCTACTGTTTCCAAGGTTTCTAAGTTATTATTTTGAAAAGAAATTCAGTAAGGATGATATTGCCGTAATAAACCAAGGTGATTATATTCAAATAAACAGTTTAACTACTGAAACTTTTTCAAGAATGTTAACACCTTGCAAAACACAAACAGAGGTGCCTGAGCAGATTTTAGCAGCTACCACTGCTCCTCAGGTATCTGCTTCTGAGCCCACTGCTCAAGGTGATCAAAGCAGCAGAACAACTGCTTTGAAACCCACACCTAAAATCACCAAAAAGCCAAAAAGAAAGACTCAAAAACCCCCAAACCCATCAAAACGGCAACTCTGGAGGATGAGATACCAGAGCTACCGCCTGTGACAACACAAAAGTCACAAGAAACCACTGCTGCTTCTTCCTCACAGTAGTTGGTACAAATATCTCAACCCATAGCCGAAATCCCTCCTGCTTCTTCACAAAAAGAACAGGTTGTACAAATAGGGTCTCCACATCATGTTGCTCTGGAAACACTCGTTTCCATCATCCACAGCTCAATACCCGGAGCAAATCCTCTTTCTACACCAAACATCACATCCACAATTCCCACACCCACTAAACTTCTGTTGGATGCAATTGATTTGAACCAGGCACTAATCAGTCCTTCTCAATCACCTATTAATGAGAATATACCTCAACAAATGACTGGGTCTGATGTATCAATCTTTGCTAACCCACCAACACAACCTGAGGAGGTTACACCCCTTGAGTTACAAGTAACTCTCGGTGGTATTCCAAGTGAAGCAGCCACTACAACTGTTGAACCCACTGGTTTACAGTTGGACAGTGGTTACATTAATAAGACTTCCTTGGCGGCAATTCCTTACATAGCACCTCTGCCAACCACCAGTGGATTTATTTATCCGACTGGCAACATCAAAAGGTTGTCAAGTGTTGAAGGAAGAAGACCCCAGTACCAAGAAAAAGGGGCATCAGTGGTTAGTGTTTGGAGTACACTCCCTACCTCAACCACTGATAAAACCACTGATAGTGGGAAATCAGATGATACCATTAAATTAGGTGATGATTTAAAATATCTGGATTTGACGGAACGAATTGAAAAGTTGGATACATCTGTTGCAGATCTTAAAAATATGCTACAGCAGGTGTTGAAAACCCAAAAGATGCAATCCACTGATGTTCCACCTCAAGCAACTGCTCCACCACAAGCATCTGCTACAAATGAGCTCTGGAATCTTTTCCAACCTTTTCTCCAACAACAAAAAGAAATGGCTGATCAGCAACATGAACTACATGTCCAAAAGCTGAGAAACATAATGGAGTCTAGGTACAAGAACACTCAAGCTGATATCAAGGCAATCAAGGCCCATTTATTGGAAACCACTGGCACTGCTCCTCCAACAGTACTCTTCATCGATCAACTCCCAGAACATAATGCCAAAAAGGGGGTGAAAATTCAAGAGTGGAAGAAGAAGGGAATAGATGATGGTCTTTACATTGAACCTGAAAGGGATGCTATGACCAGAAAAATTCCTGTGCCAGATGGTAGTAAAAAGGTTGATGCTACTCAAGAAGCACTTGATGAAGGAGTAGCAAGTGTAAAAAGAGATAGAATGGCAAAGGATATTTCAAGATGGAATGAGGAGAAAAGAGCTTTCATGGAACTGTATGCGCAAGGTTGTTCTGGATCAAAGGATATTAAAAATCCTAAGACAAAAAGGAAACCTAAGTCCATCCCATCCAGATTTCCAAAGCCTCCAAAACCACCATCCAAAAGCCATCAGCATCAAACCTCCACTCAAACAGCTATTGTAACTCCTGTTGTATCAACTACTGCTGGTACCTCAGTTGTTTCAACATCTGTTATCACTTCAACACACACCACTTCAACACACACCACAACCACTGCCTTACCACCACTGCCATCTCCACCAAAAACAAACTCACCACCACTTCTTCCTGCCAAAAAGCAGAAGACAACAGATGTTACAACATCTGTTGTAATGACAACAGTGGTTGAGACACCAGTTGTTTCAACAGCTGTTAGTCAAACACAAACCACTGCCACACAACCTACCACCACTGATCCACCCAAAACATCATCTGCCTCTTCTAAAACTAAAAGGAGAAGGATTTACATACCAGATGATGATTCACCATCACCACCACCAACATCTTCAAAATCCCTGTCACTTGTCACTATTCCAAAACCCATACCTCTCTCTTCAGCTCAAATTCTAAAGCCATTACCTCCTGCTGGGGTCTCATTTCCTCTAGAACTTATTGCAGTTAGGGAAGAAATCAAATCCTTTTACTATGAGGATGACCCAGCTAAAAGGAGTTTGCCATCAGTTGAAGGATATCCCAGGCCTCATAATATTGAATAATATTTGAAACTCAAGGCCAAACAAGCAGAGGATATCGCAATCAAAAATAAACAAGGGAAATCTGATAGGGAATTTCAGCAAAACTATCAGTTTCTACTCACACAGGTTAGAGCTATGGAACAATTTGCCAAAAATGTATGTCAGTAAATCTCAGAAAGGGCAGATGAGTCCTTGAGAAAAGACTACATTTTGAACATCATGACCTACAAGAAATACAAGGGGGAGAAACACATGTACAAAAACTGGACCATTCCTGAGCTTGAAAAAGAGGCAGCCAGGATTCAAGAAATGATAAAAAATAAGGTCAAGCAGACTCCTCCTGAAAAGTTCAAACAAATTGAAGCTGATAAGGCATTAGAGTTGAGGAGAATGAAAGAGGAGCTGATAGTAGCTGATTATGGGTCAAAGAACTCAGTGAAAAAGTGGGGAGAAGATAGGGTCAGGGCTACCTACAAAAGGTTAGAGGAACTCAGAAAGAAAGATCCAAAAGTTCCACAAAAGCCTGACTACTCCAAGGCAGAGGTCTCAAAAAGACCACCAAAGCTGCAACTCAAAAGAACCACTGCTCCAGCTGGTGCTGCCATCTACAAAAGAAGGAGCCAAAACCAGTCCAGTGCTGAAACAATTCAAGATCTAAAAGCTGGAGATGCTGTTGTAAAAGCAGGCATTAAATTAATGATAAAGAAGATCTTGAATTGGAACAATCTGCAAGTACTGCTAAGCCAGTCATGAATAGGCCAGCCTCACCCAATACCTCTGCAAATAAACATCTCCCAAGAAACCCACCAGGCTCAAAAATACAAAAGTGGGAAACTGACAAACAGACCTGCGTATTGACTATGCTCAGGTCTGGTGGTGAAGTGAAGAAAATATCAAGGGAACAAGCTCTTGGCCTGAGTCTTGAAGATTTGCAGGATCTCCTTGATCTTCCACTTAGCAGGGATGATGATGACACAGATGCCCTGGACTTTGAATTACAATTTAAAGGTCAGATAAGGGAACTGTTGATGAGGCAATAAACTTCCACAATAATGAAGAGTTTTGGCATTATCTGTTCCAGGGGGAGATTGTTGGGATTGAACCCTACCAGAGGAACAGATAATTAAAGCCAAAACTGGGTCAGAGCAGTGGATCCAGAATAAGCAGATGTTTCATACAAATCTCTCCCCTTGAAAGTGGTTTCAACATCTGCTGACTTCCTATCTACTGATTGCACAAGCCACTGACAGTTAATCTGCTGCTCTTGTAAAGACTGATTGAAGACTAAAGTCCTGCTGCTCAATCTACTGCCTTGAGTCAAGTACTGCTGATCCGGACAAGCACTGCCGGGTTCACAGCAGTGGAAGGATGCAGCAGCTGTTTAATTGTCTTTTATGTAATGAAATGTAATAGCAGTAGTTAGCATAGCAGTGTTTGTATAGATCAGAGGTTAGAGTTTGTTAGGAGGTTAGATGTCACTTTCTTGGTGACGTCAACTAAGATGCTCAGTGGTTTGCTAGTGCCTATAAATAGAACAGTGCTCTGTACTGTTCTATTAGCTCTTTTGCAACACCGTCTTCTTTGCACGAACAAACACTGAGCTCTGGCTGAGGGGGAGTTTGTATTCAAGCATTACTTTGTAATCGTTGTTGAAATTAAATTCAATCATTCGGTTCTCTGTTGAAAATGTCTTGATCAAAGCAATACTCTCGTTTGATTGTATGCAAAGTTTGTTTCCATATTAATTCCGCTGCACAACTCATCCATTTCCATTTTTATTCAAACAGAAAATACAATCAAAACCAAACTCAGATCCAACAGGATTTGAATAAACATTGAGCTGGGTATGTACAGCAACAGCTTAAGAAACATTTTGTGAAAAACAGGGCTAGGCGTCACGCGTAGCCCCTAGGCGTCACGCGGCGCCCCCTAGTCCGGAAAAATTTATTTTTTGTTTGTTTGACCCATGGAACTTGTTTATATCCATTCTAACATTATCAAAACTAACATTTGATGTGGTTTTGACCTTAGGTGATGTGGAAACTAATCGGATGACGATCAAGCAAATGCCGAAGAACCGACCACGACTTTTGAAGCTTCCACAATATTTTAACCCCTAATAGACTATGTTTATGGGATGTAAACAAATTGTTAAACAATTTTTGAATGTTTTAACTTAGTCGTTAGTTGACTAAGGTTTTGCTACTTATGAACTTTACTTATGGAATCTATGTTAACTAGACATCTTTTATCTAAAATGGTATGAATTATTATTAAATTCAAGTAAAATTAGACGGGTGTTACAAGTTGGTAATCAGAGCTTAAGGTTGTCAACAAAGTGTTCGGTTCAAGCTTGATCAATGTCCGGTAAGAATTAACTTATTATGTTAACAAATTATGTCTTATGTAAAAAATGAGAAATGAATTGATGTGCATGGGAAGAGCGTGTTAACACACTCAAACCCGGAAAGTGCACCAAATATGAATGGTTAAAGCAAGTTGGGAACTTGGCTAAACTAAAACAAATGAAGCAATGTTATAAATGAAATGTTTAACGTTTAAATGTAAACATTTCAGTTTCAAGATGTCTGATGGAAACGATGATGATCCGGTGCAAACAAGTACCGAACAAATGAAAGAGATAATTGCCGATGAAGTAGGGAAGGCAATTGAAGGTAGTCTATCCGGGTTTATAGACAAAATTCAAAGCATGGTGTTGTCGCTTGTCGAAGAGCGAGTCAAAAGGTTGGAAGATAGTGTCAACCTTATAAAAGAAAAATCGGGAGAACGCAAAGGGTGTTCGTACAAGGAATTCATGGCGTGTAAACCTCCAATCTATAACGGGGAGGTCGACCCGATAATATGCCAAAGATGGTTAAGTGACGTCGAAGGGGTGTTTGAACGGACCCATTGTGAAGTAGGCGACTTTCTTGCTTACGGAACGGGTCAATTGAGGGGACAAGCCAAGGATTGGTGGGACAATAAAAAGAAGGAAATAGGAGCCGAAGCGACAAGGGTCATGACCTGGGATGAGTTTAAGGTGCCGTTCCTTAAACACCATAGTCCCAAAGCAGTTATCAATAGGATCAAAGAGGAATTTATCCAGTTAAGACAAAAGGGAGAATCAATTGATAAAATCACGGGTATCTTCATGGATAAGCTGAGATTCTGTGACGAGTTAGTCACCACGGAAGAGCAGAAGATATACTACTATTACAACATGTTGAGTGCTGAATACCGGGAGTTTATGACTCCCTCAAAATATGAAACTCTCACAGAAATCATCAACACCGCCCGGGAGCGGGAAATCGAGTTAAAGAAACAAGTTGAAAGGGGTGAGCGAAGGGCACAGGATGTGAATCCAAGCCCTACAAAGAAAGCTAGAACTGCTGAATCAGGGAAGAAAGTGGAGACTAAAGGCGGGTCGCCAAGTTGCAAAGTATGTGGAAAGGGGCACAAAGGTGAGTGCCGCTTCAAAGACAAGCCGTGTCCGGTATGTGGGAAGACGGGGCACACTGCATCGCTATGTCCCGGAAAAGTTTCCGTTTGTTACAAATGTTATCAACCCGGCCACAAAAAGTCTGAATGCCCCGAGTTGGTTGGAAAGAGAGACACAAAAGAGTCTCCAGCAGAAGCTCCCAAAGCGAAGGCTAGGTCCTTCCAACTTACCGCGGCTGAAGCAAAAACAGAACCCGATGTGGTCTCAGGTATATTCACAATTAACTCAATTCCAGCACGTGTATTGTTTGATACGGGTGCGAATAAATCCTTCATTTCGCATGGATTTATTCGACATCCTTCATTTGTATTGACGAAATTATATGTGCCCTTAGAAGTTGAAATAGGGGACAACAAAAGTTTTATAGTTTGTGATGTTTGTTGAGGCTGCAAATTAAGCTTCGACGATGAGGAATACTTGATAGACCTAATCCCGATGTCAATGGGGGAATTTCAAGTAGTCGTTGGGATGGATTGGCTATCTCAGCACCATGCAAAGGTCGTGTGTTTTCATAAAGAGATAAAGCTAACATCTCCAAGCGGGAACACACGTCACTATCTTTGGCGAAAAAGGAGGCAACCCCATAATATGCTCAATGTTGAAAGCTCACAAGCTTATGAAGCAAGGATGCAAGACATTCATGATATACGCAAATGAGCCCGAGAAAGAATCACTGAAGATTGAAGATGTACCGGTAGTACGAGACTATGAAGATGTGTTTCTGGAGGATTTACCAGGGATACCGCCTGAACGGGAAGTAGAGTTCGGGATCGAATTGATTCCGGGCGTAAAACCCGTAGCTAAAGCACCATACCGACTCGCACCGTCGGAATTATAAGAGTTGATGTCCCAAATTCAAGACCAGCTTGACAAAGGATTCATAAGGCCGAGTGTGTCTCCTTGGGGCGCACCGGTACTGTTCGTGAAAAAGAAAGACGGAAGCATGCACATGTGTATCGATTACCGGGAGTTAAACAAACTCACGGTAAAGAACCGATACCCGCTTCCAAGGATAGATGATTTATTCGACCAATTACAAGGTGCGAACTGGTTTTCAAAAATTGACCTTAGATCGGGGTATCACCAACTAAAGGTTAAGGAGGAAGATGTGCCAAAGACGGCCTTCCGCACGCGATACGAACATTATGAGTTCCTTGTGATGTTATTTGGGCTGACAAATGCACCCGCTGCTTTGATGGACCTCATGAATCGGGTTTACAAGCCAATGTTGGATAAGTCAGTCATCGTGTTTATCGATGATATTTTGGTGTACTCAAAAAGTGAAGCTGAACATGCACACCACTTACAAGAGGTGTTAGAGACACTTAGACGAGAGAGGTTGTATGCGAAATTCTCTAAGTGTGCCTTTTGGTTACGAGAGGTGCAATTTCTTGGCCACACCATAAGTGCCGATGGAGTATTAGTAGACCCGTCAAAGATCGAAGCCGTGTCAAAATGGAATCCCCCGAAGAACCCTTCAGAAATTAGAAGCTTTTTGGGGCTTGTGGGATACTATAGGAGATTCATTCAAGATTTCTCCAAGATTACGTCACCGCTAACAAAACTAACCCGGAAGGAAGAAAAGTTCATTTGGGGTGTAGATCAAGAAAGAGTGTTTCAAACGCTAAAAGAGAAGTTAACCCAAGCTCCGGTACTAACATTTCCGGACGGGGTCGAAGACTTGGTGGTTTATTCGGATGCTTCACTATCGGGGCTCAGATGCGTTTTGATGCAACGGGGCAAAGTTATAGCTTATGCCTCGAGGCAATTGAAGATACACGAGAAGAAATATCCCATGCACGATCTCGAGTTGGCTGTGGTGGTATTTGCATTAAAAATATGGAGGCAGTACACCATATTCACCGATCACAAGAGCTTGAAATACTTCTTCGATCAGAAGGAGTTAAATATGCGACAAAGGCAATGGTTATAAACGGTGAAAGATTTCGACTGTGAAATACACTATCACCCCAGAAGGGCAAACGTGGTGGCGGATGCCCTAAGCAGAAAGGCAGATTATGTCCCGATACGAGTACGATCATTGCAACTCATTGTGACCTCGGGCTTACTTGAACGAATCCGAGAGGCACAAGATGAAGCAGTAAAGACGGAAAACTGGAGAAAGGAAAGGATTGTTGGCCAAGTTAAGGATCTCGAAGTAGGAAACCACGGTTTAAAAACACGTTTCAGTAGAATTTGGGTTCCTAACACATGTGGAGTTAAAAAGCTTCTACTAGATGAAGCTCACAAGTCCCGTTATTCCATCCATCCGGGGGCGACCAAGATGTATAATGATTTAAAACAAAACTATTTGGTGGCCCGGGATGAAAAGAGATATTGTGAAACATGTAGAGAAGTGTTTGACCTGCTTGCAAGTCAAAGCGGAGCACCAGAAGCCATATGGTAAGTTGCAACCATTGGACATCCCAGTTTGGAAATGGGAACAAATCACCATGGATTTATTGACCAAATTGCCCAAAACTAACCACGGGTTTGATGCTATATGGGTAGTCGTGGATAGATTGACGAAAAGTGCTCACTTCATTCCGATTCATGAGACTTATACATCCGAGAAGATGTCGGAGGTGTACACCAATGAAATCATAGCACGTCATGGGGTACCGATATCCATTGTGTCAGACAGAGTTACTCGGTTTACTTCGAATTTTTGGCGTGAATTCCAAGAACAAATGGGAACTAAATTGTTCATTAGCACCGCTTACCATCCACAAACGGATGGGCAGAGTGAAAGAACAATACAAACGTTGGAGGATATGCTGCGGACTTGCATTATTGACTTCGGGGGTAGTTGGGATGTCTATCTACCCTTGGTCGAATTTTCATATAACAATAGCTATCACGCGAGCATTAAAATGCCCCCGTATGAAATGTTATATGGTAGAAAGTGTCGAACTCCGGTATGTTGGGGAGAAGTGGGTCCACGAGGACTAGCACCTACTGATATAATCCGAACCACTAATGAGAAAATTGAAGTGGTGCGAGCCCATTTGAAAGCGGCCCAAGATAGACAGAAGTCTTATGCCGACAAAAGACGAAGACCGATTGAGTTTCAGATAGGTGATATGGTTATGCTAAAAGTTTCCCCATGGAAGGGCATTATCAGATTCAGAAAGAGGGGGAAACTAAGCCCGAGGTTTATTGGGCCATTTAAAATCATCAAATGGGTCGGCAAGGTGGCTTATCGCCTCGAATTGCCGGAAGAGTTGAATGGAATACATGGCACGTTTCACGTGTCGCAATTACGAAAGTGTCTAGCGGACGAAACAACTTATGTCCATTATGATGATATCGAGGTGGATAATAGCCTGAATTATGCAGTGAGACCAGTGGAGATTTTAGATCGAAAGGTCAAACACTTGCGAAACAAACAAATCGATCAAGTCAAGGACAAGTGGGAGCATAGGAAAGGTTCGGACACTACGTGGGAATCCGAAGAGGAGATGCGACGTCTCTACCCTACTTTATTTGGTACGTAATTTGGTTTCGGGGACGAAACCCTTTTTAAGGGGGGTGGACTTGTAACACCCCGGAAAAAAAATATAAAACTTTATATTAGAATTATAAAGTATAAATAAACAAGAATTTACTAACTAGGAATTTTAACCTAGTTAGCTACAAGTCTAGAAATAACTTATAATAGGGTTAAAAACAACCAAACTTTAAGTTAAACAAAAGTGGAGGGGCTTATCTTGTAAAATCTGAAACTTAATTTGATAAAAAAATATAAGGACCAAACACACAAAAGTGTGCCTGGTCGTATATGGGACGCAGGGGGCGACCAGGATTCCTCACCAAGCCCTAGTTCATCACATAATTCACAAAATTGAGGGCTCAAATCAAGTTAGAATCGAAAATCTAGCATAGATTACTGATCCTCATCACAAGAGGATTACAAGGTATGTAAAATTTGATGAAAACTCTCAACTCGAAATTCTCATTCAAATTGGGAAAATCTGAAATTTATGGTTGCATGTTTGTTTTATGATGAATTAGGAACAATATAGTGTCTAGGGACAAACCCTAGACAAATACAAGTTGAAATCATGTGAAATTTTAGTAAAATCCATGAACACCATTGTAGGTGATTAGTGGGTTATGTAGAACTTGATAAACACTAGGAAATTGGGTGTTGTTCTAGTGTAATTTGACAATTGTGAAGTGACTTCAGAATTTTAGAAGCTAACAATTGTGTAAAATGGGTTGATTGATGTGAAATTCGGGCTAGATGATAAGCTAGGGATTTGCTATATAATCATGTAAAATTTTGCCTTTAAAGTGTTTGTTGAAATGCCTCAAAGAAGGCTCGAAACTGGAATTTTGAAGTTAAAACACCTAATTGTGATGTTTTGACTATTATGCGATATGTGATTAAAAAGAGTTCTAAACGTGATATAATTGAACTCTATAGGAAAGGATACCGGAACGTCGAGTGGACAAGCCGGTGGTGAATTGCAGTTGAAGGGCGTGCACTAAAGGTATGTAACTTGACCCGTTACATTAAACGAGTTATTGTTAAATTATGAAAAGTCTCATTGTAGGATAATTATGGTGTCGATTGTAGCGACCATGATCGTTACTTAAATTAATAGGCTAAGAGTGACAAGAAATCGTTTGGTAGTCGTCATATTGGAGGATTCCACAAGATGAGCCAAACGGGTCGGTTAGTTGTGTAAAATATTGTACTAGTGTTTTAGAGAGTTAAAATGGCGATGACAATCACAAGAGCATTAAGCCATGAGATTGGTAAAGAAATGCGGGTGATAATAAGCCCCGGATGTTGGGTATAAAGTGTCATAAATTTACTAGCGAGATGGTAGTTAATTGTGTGAAGTTGGAATGGGTCGAATAAGGTCATAAGTGACTTTTAGTTGTTCAGCCCGTAAGTTAAACTTTTGGTATGACTATCGTAATAGGCACGTTGGTAATGAATTTACAGACGTATAGGAAAAAGAATCGCTAAAAACGGACTTACGAATCATAAGTTAAGGCAATTTTAAGTTGGGATTTGAATAAACATTGAGCTGGGTATGTACAGCAACAGCTTAAGAAACATTCTGTGAAAAACAGGGCTAGGCGTCACGCGGCGCCCCCTAGTCCGGGAAAAATTTATTTTTTGTTTGTTTGACCCATGGAACTTGTTTATATCCATTCTAACATTATCAAAACTGACATTTGATGTGGTTTTGACCTTAGGTGATGTGGAAACTAATCGGATGACGATCAAGCAAATGCCGAAGAACCGAACACGACTTTTGAAGCTTCCGCAATATTTTAACCCCTAATAGACTATGTTTATGGGATGTAAACAAATTGTTAAACAAATTTTGAATGTTTTAACTTAGTCGTTAGTTGACTAAGGTTTTGCTACTTATGAACTTTACTTATGGAATCTATGTTAACTAGACATCTTTTATCTAAAATGGTATGAATTATTATTAAATTCAAGTAAAATTAGACGGGTGTTACAGTACGCGTGTTCCAACGTTTGACATATCTGGATTACCATTTTGTCCAAGCGTTTTAAGGTTATCATATGTCTCAGATCTCAGTTTCTTTTTTTGCTGCAGACGTATGAATAGTAATCGTTCACTTTCAATCATCGTATATACGTCAACCAAGAACTGTTGCAAAAGTCTTCGAGCATTGAGAATCAAAGAGAAATGATTCACTCTATCTTGAACATGGTAAGAAAAATACTCTCTCATTGTACATTTTGACTCTTTCTTCTTCGTTGATGCCCTTCCTTCTCTATGAAGAATATCAACCCGGTAACCATCTTCACCAAAAGGGAAAAGCAATGGATACTGAAGCGCGAGATACAAAGGATGAAGCTCGCTAATACGTTGTAGACTATCTTTCTTTGACTCAACAACTACATCACGATTATCAAGAGCTTCCTCAATGTTTCCAACAATAAGCGTAGCAACTTCGGACGACGTCGGTAGGTTGTATGTATGACCATCTTTAGACCTATTTGCCTTAAGCCGTAATTTTAAGTCAACTTGAGGATTATCAACAAACCGATCTCGTACACATCTATATGTTTTCACCAGCTCATTATTTGAATCTAAAATCACCTTAAGGTACTCTATGAGTTCAGTGTCAAGCAAATCGAAAGTTGCGGAAGCTGGTTTGTTTGAGTTACTGTAAAGCAATTGTAAGACAAAAGCGAAAGTATCAATAAGTGTTTATATAACACAAAACCAAAAATAAATAAATAAAGAAATGGTTTCCAAGGATACCTAAATACGGTTTTACGATTACAAACTTCATTATCTGTGTCGTATATGTAAAGCTGCGCAAACTTTGGTTCACCACCTTCTTTAGGAAGAAGACTTCCCAGTGTATGATAATTCTCGCCACTAATTCGGTATACATACGGAGCATTTCCTCTATTAATTTTCGAATCAACTTTACCACCCATTGAAGTGAACGAAAACATAGAATTAAAACGACGAATATTCAGTAAGAAATGCTTGCTCTTGTCGTCTAAACTCTTAAAAAGACTTTGATATTCCAGACACGTCTCTTTAAAATTAGGAAGGTGTACTTTTCTATAAGCACAACAAAGCATATAAGTTGTTCTTCCTGAGTAAACCTTTCCTTTTCCAGCCTCAACTTTCCACAACTTAGCATTGCATATGTCGCATACAACTACTTGATCACCATGATCCAAATAATCTATTATTGAAAATAAAAAAATATATCATTTTGTACTATTGGTTATGAAATTAATATAATGACGTTCTTCAAGTAGTACTTAAAGTAGTAAGTGTGTAAGGTACTTACTGTTAGAAACTCCTTTATATGGATCTTCAGCTAATTGTTGAGGAATAATATGATCGTCGGAAGATAAGTCAACCATTGGAATAGGATATACATTTCTACCCTGATTAGTAGAAAACCTTTGTTTACCTCTTTGTTTCCTCTTTACACCTATACGTTGATACCAACGAAAAATAATAAAAATGTCAAAATCAAAATAAAGAAATGTGAAATACATAAATACATACCACCAACCTGAAGTAGATGCTTCAGACGGAGTTGTTAAAGGTGTGGTTGCGCAAAAATGTGGCTCGATGGTATTGATATAAGACAATGAACGCATTGGTGTTACGATCTTGCATTCATTTGTATTGGATGCTGGAACATTGAATGACCGAGTAACGTCTTTTGAAATGGAAGATTGCTTACTCACATTATTTCTCTTAGTATCCAAATGTAATTTCCTATATTTTCTTCGTTCAGCTGATTGTTGATGCTCAACATCATTAGAAGCAACTGGAAAAAAAATATGGATATCCATAAAATATCAAATTATACAATAAAATTTGTATTTTTTTCTAAAAAACCAAAGAATTTACCATTTGTAATGTTACACAAGTTATAAATGAAAAATTGTATTCATGTGTAAAAAATTATAGAATTTACCATTTGTAATATTACCCAATTGACTTCTTCCAATTTCAATTGCAACAAAGAAAGTCAAAGTTACCGTATGAAACATGTTTATGTATTACATATTTTTTTATTTTAAAAAAACTCATAATCATAATAAATAAAATTTAAATATGTAAGTAAATAACACCAACCAGATGTATACGCCTCGTACGGATTTGTTAAAGGTGTGGTTGGCAAGATACGTCGATCAATGGTATTGATATAAGAGGATGAACGAATTGGTGTTACAACACGACAATCATTTGTATCGGATACTGAAACATGGGATGATCGAATTACGTTTTATCTTGTGTTTAATTTATTAGTCACATCATGTCTCTTATTATCTTCATGTAATTTCTTTAATCTTCTTCGTTCACATGATTTTTGATGCTCAACATCATTATAAGCAACTGAAAAAAAAAAGTTGATATCCATAAATTATCAAATTATACATTAACAAACGAATTCCTTTCTAAAAAACCAAATAATTTACCATTTGTAATGTTAAACAAATTTCAAATGAAACATTATATTCATGTGTACAAAAATAAAAAATTTACCATTCGTAATATTAGCCAATGGACTTCTTCCAGCTTCAACTTCGACAAATAAAGTCCAATTTTACCAATCAAATATGTTAATGTATTACATAATTTTTTATTTAAAAAAAACAAACACATAATCATAGTAAACAAACACAAAACTAACTTACGCGCCACATAGGGATTTCTTAAAGGTGTGGTTGGCAAAATACGTCCATCCATCGTATTGATATAAGAGGATGAACGAATTGGTGTTACGACACGGCAAACATTTGTATCGGATAGTGAAACGTTGGATGAACGAATGACGTTTTGTGAAGTAGAAGATTTATTATTTGCATTTCTTCTTTTATTATCCAAATACAGTTTCCTTAACTTTCTGCGTTCAGCATAGTCTTGATGCTCAACTTGATTAGGATCAACTGAAGAATAAAATGCATATAGGATTTTTTTTTAACTATTTAGAAAAAAAAATCAATTCATATCTAAAAAATTGCAAACATTGCCATTCGTAATGTTAGACAAAGGACTTCCAGCAACACCACCTGCAAAAATTAAAGTATAATTAACATTACGTAACATACTTACATATTATATTATTTTTTATTGTATTTGTAAACAGAAATAAAAATAAAGTACATACTATTGGAATGTTGAACACCAATAGGAAGTGGAAATGAAGGTAAAGTTTGACGTTTTGCACGTTTAGGCATATCCTATAATTGTATCATACATAACATATCAATGTATTAAAATATGTATTAGAATAACTTAAACGTATAAGTATAATGCAAGAAGATAAAACTTACGTGTATGAGAAATGACCAAACGTCAAAACTTCAAAAATGATGAATGTGGTGAGAGAGTTTTATGATTAGATGATGTGTGTAAAATGCAACATATAAATTACATCAAATAAGGCATAAAACTAACCCTTTTTAAGTACTAATATTGGAAAAAGAGTGTTTTTGTCTTCCTTTTGTATTTTCAGGATTAAATGAGCTCAAAAACGCAAAAGAAGCAAAAAGACAGCTAAATCCAACATAAATACAAGAAAAGGAACATTAGTGGACTGCCCGACCCCTCAACGGCACATTCCAAAGCAAATTAGAGAAGACAGAAGACTGAACACGCCCCGTGCTCAGCCAGCACGGGGGCGTGCCCAAGAAGCAGCAGAAAAGACAAATCCATAGAAGCTTCCATTGCCCACCACGGGCCGTGCTCAGCGGACACGGGGGCGTGTCGAAAGTACAGCAGGCGCATTTATTGTAATTGCGAATTACAATTAATGAGGAGAGAGAGTGTCAGACAGACACGGGGCCGTGTCCAGCGGACACGGGGCCGTGCCCAGCTCTCTGTTCAGCCTATAAATAGGAGTGCTTGGATTCATTTCATCTCATCCCTTGGCACACCACCTCTCTCACACTTCATCCACCACCCACCACCATCACAACACCATCATCCACCACCATCATCCATTTTCCATCGTAGAGTGTGTGAGTCGTCTCGGGATCCAAGATTGATCGTAAGAGTTCTTGACAATCAAGGCCATGTTTGCCTAAGTCTCTTACATCACTTGGTGAAGACAAAGTGTCTAGTATAATACTTTTTATTTCTAATCTTTTGCACTTTTTATTTGGTTTTGTATTAATGACTTTAATAACTAGTTACTTATGTTGAAGGTGATCTTTCCTTATCGTTTGTCCGTGGTGTCTTGGCATTATTTTACTGTCTATATAAAATAAAGGATTTTCACCATTCATATCTCCACGGTCTATATGGAGGTATGTTGGCTACCTGGTCGGGGGTTAAGGGAACGGTTTGGTAAAGGTCTTGCCATTGTTCAGCGTTTAGAGGTCCTGCAATGGACCTGGGTCAAATTTAGTAGGACCTCCTTCAATGCTTCACGGTATTGGATGGCGGGGGGTCCAAACTCTTTGATCCCTTCATAAGTTAACTACTATTAATACTATAACCCGGCTATTTAGGACTGTATCCCTGCTGACTCAGACTACTTAGCCGAGGATAACGTCACCGCCAAAAGCGGGGCCTACCACAATACTGCATTAATAACTTAATTCATTATCTTCCAATAATCCACCCTTTTAGGATTGTATCCTTGCTGACTCAAACTACTGGGGTGAGGGTAACGTCACCTTCAAAGAAGGGGTCTACTACAATAACTAAGATAATCTCTTAATTATGTGCAAAAGTGCGGAAATAATCAAAGGTTATACTAGATACGAGTCGGAACCAAGTGATTCATCTTGTCTATCTGTTTTTCTTTTATTTTTATTTTCAGCATTTTAGTTAGTTTTTATTTTTCTTAGTTTAAAACATTTTTTCTAAACTTTTATTTTGGTTAGACGTTGAGGATAAACCGGTATAAAAAGCTCTTGTGTCCTTGGACGACCTCGGTATCTTACCAACGCTATACTACACTCAACGATGGGTGCACTTGCCCATATGTGTGTTTAGTGTTAGTGAAATATCGTGTTTTATAAATTTAAAACTTGGCTAAAATAAGTGTTAAAAAGGGCTTAAAAAAAATACACCTAAAATAAATAACACTTTATCGCACATCAAGTTTTTGGCGCCGTTGCCGGGGACACAAGGATTTTAAGAAAGTTAGGAATCAACGGCCTAATCATTTTTTTATTTTTCTTTTTAATTTTTTAGGATTTTCTTAGTTTTACAGCTTCTGCAGAGCTCAGCACGGGCCGTGCCCGGTCAGACACGGGCCGTGCCCAGCATCATCACTGGCAGTTTTTATTTTCTGAGTTACAGAGAACTGAACACGGGGCCGTGTCGGTGCAACACGGGGTCGTGTCCAACTCCCAGTAACTGGGATACAGAAAAAAGATTACTGTACTTCTGACCACGGGCCGTGCTCACTGAGCACGAGGCCGTGGTGAACATTATGACCAACGTTCTTTTCTGTTTTTATTGCAGGACTTGGAACCCAGGCGCCACATTTGAACCTCCTACGTAGTGCATGAGCTCCAGTTCTAGTAGAGACATAAAAGAACCCCTAGAAGAACCCGAGGGCTTTCTCAGAAAAAGACTTAAAGCTAAAAATCAAGAGAAAGCTTCGGGGGACCCACTTCCAATGGCGGACCAACGTACCCTAATGGATTACTTACAGCCTACCGTAGGCAATCTTGGCGCCGCTATCAATGCACCGAATGTCGAGGCCAACAACTTCGAACTTCGGCCGCATTTGATACAAATGCTCCAAAACTCCGCAACCTTCCATGGGCTTGCGGACGAGGATCCCCATCTACATATTACTAACTTCTTAGAAATATGTGATACCTTTCGGATCAATGGAGCATCAAATGACGCCATCCGCCTTCGAATGTTTCCATTTTCACTAAAAGACCGAGCTAAGGCTTGGCTTAACACCCTCCCAGTTGGATCGGTAAACACTTGGGATGAACTTGCCCAAAAGTTTTTATATAAGTATTTCCCTCCTGCTAAAATGGCTAAATTAATGACTGAAATTAATACATACTCACAAGAGGATGGGGAATCCTTATATGAAACTTGGGAAAGATTCAAGGAGCTTCTAAGAAAGTGTCCTCATCACGGTCTAGCGGTGTGGCAACAAGTATCCACTTTCTACAATGGGTTGTTGCCACACACAAGACAAACACTTGACTCAAGCTCCGGGGGACTCTTAGGTAATCGTCGCCCAAATGAAATATATAACCAAATTGAGGAAATTGCTCAAACCAATTTTCAATGGCACACTCCCCGAGGTAATAAATCTATTGCCCCGGGCGCCCATAAGGTTGATGAAAGCACCTCTTTACAAGCCCAAATCGAGGCCCTCTCTTCAAAAATCAAAAGGCTAGAAATGACAAAAACGGCCTCGGTTATGGCTTGTGAAGGGTGTGGTGGGTCACATGAAAATTGGAGTTGTATGAAAGAATTAGATGAACACACTGAAACGGTAAACTACATGGATAATAGACCTAGGCTGTCGGGTCCTCCAACGGGTACCTACAACCAAGGATGGCGTAACCACCCAAATCTTGGTTGGAGAGATCCCGGTAGTAGTAGTAACCAACAAAACCAACGAACTAATTTTCAACAACCGCAAAATTTTTCTCAACAACAAGGTGGAAGAGAAAGGCTTGAAGATACTGTATCTCGCCTCATCTCTGACACTGAAAAGAAAAACTCGGATCGATTTCAACAATTGGAATCGAATTTCAGAAATCAACAAGCTAGCATTCAAAACGTTGAAAAACAATTAAATCAACTAGCTCAAAATTTCTCCGAGAGACCACAAGGCGCGCTACCTAGTAATACCGAAACAAACCCGAAGGCACAAGTACATCTCATCACATTAAGAAATCGAACCGTGGGTCCCGAGGATGCTCCATTGCCGCCAAATGAAGGAAACCATTCTAGCCATCCTATGACTCCTCCTGCGCCAGAAAAGGCTTCTGCACCAAATCAAGAGCCCACCAAGACTCCTCCAATTCCGTACCCCGGTAGGTTAAATCGTCAAAAGACCGATGAGCAATTCGCAAAGTTCGAAAGTTTACTAAAACAATTGCATGTTAATATTCCTTTTATTGAGGTCCTAACCCAAATGCCTAAATATGCAAAATTCATGAGGGATTTCCTCACTCACAAAAGGAAAATTGAATCATTGCAATTAGTTAACTTAGGCGAAGAATGCTCAGCTTTAGTACTCAACAAACTTCCACAAAAGAAAATCGACCCCGGGAGCTTCACAATCCCGTGTTCGATTGGGAAGTCCCCCGTCCGAAATGCTTTAGCCGATCTTGGGGCTAGCATCAACCTCATGCCCACATCAATGTTCAAGCGACTCGGCCTAGGAACAACAAGCCCTACAAAGATGAGCATACAACTCGCCGACAGGTCCGTCAAATTCCCACAGGGTGTCGCCGAAAATCTGCTAGTCAAGGTTGACAAATTCGTCTTTCCAACCGACTTTGTCATCCTAGACATGGAAGAAGACTCCGATGTCCCTCTCATCCTCGGGAGGCCATTTCTAGCCATCGCCCAAGCATTGGTGGATATGAATGACGGAACTCTAACATTGAAGTTTGGGGATGAGGAAGTGAAATTTGAATGTGGAAAGCGAATAGAGGAAGAAGATCCGGTCAACTACATGAAGGTCATAGACTCAAGCTTGGATGACGCTCTCCGACGGTGTAACATGGGATGCAACATATCCCACTTGGGTAACATATGACCAGGCTTTGGGTCTAGCCAAGGACCCTTATAAACGTGGCGCACCATGGAGGCATTCCACGGAACTATCCTTAGTTTAAGTTAGATTAATTTTTATGTTTTCTAGTTAGTTTTAATTTTCAGGAATAAAACACACTCATGGTGGTAAAGGATGAAAAGGGGAACGAGAAAAATGATCCCATGCACAAGAACAAGGCAACCCGACAATTCTCTCCATTTCAGAAGGTTCAACACGGGCCGTGCCCAACCAACACGGCCCCGTGCCGAACCACCTGCAGAAAAACGCCCAGTTCAGGTACCTGGACACGGGCCGTGTTCACCCAACACGCCCCCGTGTCCAGACTTCTGTTTCTCTTATTTCAATTTTGTTACTGGCACTTGAACACGGGGCCGTGCCCGGATAACACGGGGCCGTGTTCAGTGCCCAGTAACACAATTTTTTGCTTTTTAAACACTATTTTACACATCTAATCAACCTAAAAATTTATTTTTGGGACACATTGAGGACAATGTGTAATTTAAGTGTGGGGGGGATGCTAAAACCTTGAATTTTGCAAGTCCTAAATACAAGCCTTACACAAAACTCTATTGGAACCGCTAATCACCCCAAATTTTTTGAAAAATTTCATTTTTTTTACTTGTCTAGGTTTAATTCGGGAAATTCAAGTTCTCAAAAAGGTTATATTTTTACAAATTTACAACCGATAGCGTAGTGATAAAAAAGAACCAACATAAGAAAATTATGAAAAGGCATGACAAACTTAGTTAAAATTTGAGTATATATACTTGATCACATAAAAACCCATTCCCACAAAAGTGAGTTTTGAGCCTTTATTGAGCATTCAAATTTACATCTTTAGACTAAATGCTCATTTTTCGTTTCTTGTGTGAATAGCCGCTTGGTTCTTACGACTCTAGAACTTGCCATGACGATACATTCCCGGTCCTTATCAACTTAAACCCGAGTAAGTAAATGATGGAGGCATTAGGACTAACCCTTTTTATTTCTACACCATTATTTTTCTTTTTCTTTTACCACCTACCCAAAAAAATCCCCCTAGTTAACCCCTTTGAGCCTAAACCTTTTCATTTCATCACCCAAACCAAAAACCCTTTTACCCACCAAAACCTTTTTATTTTTAACCCTTTGTTTTAGTAACAAGTTCGGTTTTTCGAAAAAAAAAATGTGTTGATGATGAAGCAAAAAGAAAATAAACAAACAAGTTCATCAAAAATAACTTTGTTTGAATAAAAGCTTCATCAAAATAAAAAAATAGAAAGTCTTACGAAAACCGACACTTGTTACGTTTTTCACCCTTTTTTCTACTAACCACTAACCACTATCCCAACCACCTACCTTTAACCCAAGCCTAACCCTTAACCCACAAAGTCCTCTTGATATTTACAAAGGTATAAAAGTTAAAAAGGAGGAAGATTGATTGCTTGGCAAGCCTATGGTAGGAATAAGTTCCATGCCGCTCTCGAGTGATTCACTAAAAATACACCTTCGGCCGAGTGTGAGTGACTTCTCCCGTGAGGTATGTGAACTTGTATATAAATGGAATTTTAAAAAAAAAGGCATGTTATGCCCAAATAAGTAATTTCTCCTATGAAAAGTTCTAAATAAATCATTACAAATAGGATTGTAAATAAATAAAAATAAAACCTGATGTATTACATATTTTTTTATTTTAAAAAAACTCATAATCATAATAAATAAAATTTAAATATGTAAGTAAATAACACCAACCTGATGTATACGTCTCGTACGGATTTGTTAAAGGTGTGGTTGGCAAGATACGTCGATCAATGGTATTGATATAAGAGGATGAACGAATTGGTGTTACAACACGACAATCATTTGTATCGGATACTGAAACATTGGATGATCGAATTACGTTTTATCTTGTGTTTAATTTATTAGTCACATCATGTCTCTTATTATCTTCATGTAATTTCTTTAATCTTCTTCGTTCACATGATTTTTGATGCTCAACATCATTATAAGCAACTGAAAAAAAAAGTTGATATCCATAAATTATCAAATTATACATTAACAAACGAATTCCTTTCTAAAAAACCAAATAATTTACCATTTGTAATGTTAAACAAATTTCAAATGAAACATTATATTCATGTGTACAAAAATAAAAAATTTACCATTCGTAATATTAGCCAATGGACTTCTTCCAGCTTCAACTTCGACAAATAAAGTCCAATTTTACCAATCAAATATGTTAATGTATTACATAATTTTTTATTTAAAAAAAACAAACACATAATCATAGTAAACAAACACAAAACTAACTTACGCGCCACATAGGGATTTCTTAAAGGTGTGGTTGGCAAAATACGTCCATCCATCGTATTGATATAAGAGGATGAACGAATTGGTGTTACGACACGGCAAACATTTGTATCGGATAGTGAAACGTTGGATGAACGAATGACGTTTTGTGAAGTAGAAGATTTATTATTTGCATTTCTTCTTTTATTATCCAAATACAGTTTCCTTAACTTTCTGCGTTCAGCATAGTCTTGATGCTCAACTTGATTAGGATCAACTGAAGAATAAAATGCATATAGGATTTTTTTTTAACTATTTAGAAAAAAAAATCAATTCATATCTAAAAAATTGCAAACATTGCCATTCGTAATGTTAGACAAAGGACTTCCAGCAACACCACCTGCAAAAATTAAAGTATAATTAACATTACGTAACATACTTACATATTATATTATTTTTTATTGTATTTGTAAACAGAAATAAAAATAAAGTACATACTATTGGAATGTTGAACACCAATAGGAAGTGGAAATGAAGGTAAAGTTTGACGTTTTGCACGTTTAGGCATATCCTATAATTGTATCATACATAACATATCAATGTATTAAAATAT